>BQNB010009797.1:0-85776 GCA_026074375.1 Tanacetum coccineum
ATGTGCTAACTGTATCCTAGGCTTATTAAATGTGAAGGACCAACTGTGTCATTTCCCCAAAGTTAATCAATCCATTAGTTGCTATGTATCCCTAAACGTTAAAGAAATATGACAAGTGAGGGACCATTGGTGTAATTTACCTTACATAATTAGAAATAAGAAGGAGAGGGACCAATTATGTCAAATGATGTAAGGTGTAACCTAGGTACTTATTGGTGGTCGTTTTGACTTGGTCAAAACCCACATATCTAGTCAAACCTTTTTCAACTATTCTCTCTCAAGTCTCAAGATTGCGTTTTGATTAAGCTGTGATTTCAAGTGTGTTTCTTTGCTTAGACCCTTATGTGATTACCTTTTCGAGTCACTGGTTAGTGTTTGGTTTTGTGTTTTAATTACAGGGTTTACATTTCCTTATGTGTTAGAGGCGTTGTTAATGCTTGAATTGATTCCCCGCCTCCTCCATTAGTGTCCTTATGATTTTCGAATAGTGGTTGCCCTTTAAAGCTAAGTGATACTCGTTGATAATTTAGTTCTTGGTTGCGTTTTGTGGTTAAAATTCATGTTGCGTTTTGACAGTTAGTTCTTGGTTGCGTTTTGTGGTTAAATTCATGTTGCGTTTTGACAGTTAGTTCTTGGTTGCGTTTTGTGGTTAAATTCATGTTGCGTTTTGACGGTTAGATTCTAGGTTGCGTTTTGTCTTTGTTCTTAAAAGCGTTTTAAGAAAATATCCCTGATTGCGTTTTGGTATACTTATTATGATTGCGTTTTGAGTGATATTTTGGACTGCGTTTTGCTTATCTATTATTGAACAGGTCAAATCGCAACTGGTTGCGTTTTGCTTAGAAGAAGTTTTTAATATTAAAATAGTAAAGCCCCCATTTCGAAAGTTTTTTTAATGGTTGCGTTTTGTCTATTTTTTAATATTATCAACATTGCGTTTTGAAAGTTGCATTCTATGTGGCATTTAGTGAACAGGCTTTGGTTGCGATTTGATATTTAATAATTGATTGCGTCTTGATGTAACTGTTGCGTTTTGGCTTTATTCATGTGTTGCGTTTTGGTCATTAATCGTTGAACAGGACAAAACGCAACTCGTTGCGTTTTGATTTGAAGAAATTTTTAATATTAAAATATTGAAGCCCCTATTTCGAAATTTTCTAAAATGATTGCGTTTTGATAGTTTTTGAATATTATAATCACTGCGTTTTGATGATGGCTGCGTTTTGAGTGCTGCGTTTTGACGTTACTGCGTTTTGATTATGGCTGCGTTTTGAGTGATTACTAATTGCGTTTAAGTGGCTGCGTTTTGATATTAGCTCATAAAATATTCATTGCGTTTTGAGTCACTAAAAGTTGCTTGTCCATTGTGTTTTGCATTGCATTGATTGTTAATTGCCATTGAATCTTCTGGTTTAATCGGTGTGTTATGTCCTCTCTTCGATGAGTTAACTTCCGTTGATTCAAGAGTTGACCAAACTCATTGATTAACTCTATAACATGATCTTAGGGTTCTTTCTCTTGGATCTTGTGCATACGTGATTAACTTCCGAGCATCTGCTCACATCTAACAATTCCTATCTGCATGGTCGCTTTTCTGTGATTGTAACTGTGCAGATACAATGGCTGATGCTGAACATGCACCCGCAATGGCACCACCCGTCCGTACAGATGAACAGATCTTACCACGCATTCGATGGGTGCCAATTGGGAAAAGCAACTGCTATCTGAATGAAGAAAAATCTCAACCCAGCCCAATTTTCAAGATTGCTGTGGATATTCTCAAGCAAACAAATTTCTTCAGAGCTTTTACAGCGTCATCAACAATACCGGCTATCTATATTCAACAATTCTGGGATACTATTTGTTTTGACAGTAAAGCCGGGAGTTATAAGTGTCAACTGGACGAGCAATGGTTTGATCTCACTCAAGACACACTCAGAGACGCTCTTCAGATCACGCCAGTCGATAAAAACCGGGCTTTTTCTCCTCCTCCGACTCCTGATACGCTGATCAAGTTTGTCAATGAGTTGGGTTATCCAAGAGAAGTCATTAACTTGTAAAATGTCACCACTAACGACATGTTCCAACCATGGAGGACACTCGCAACAATCATCAATCTGTGCCTTACGGGAAAGACATCAGGATTTGAAAGACCAAGAGCCCCAGTGCTACAGATCCTCTAGGGTGTTGTTAATCGAGCTCACATTGATTATGCTTAAAGGATGTGGGAAGAATTTACTCAGTCTATCCACAATTTCACAGAAGACAAGAGGAATCTGGCACAACAAGCTCAAGGGAAGAAGAAAGAGACTATCATTCTGATCTCAAGTATCCGGTTCACTAAGTTGATAATATTTCACTTGCAACAGCTACACAACTTCTACCCAAGACTTGAGTCCCCACTTCATCTGCCTACTGAGGAACCTGTACTAGGTAATCTCGAGTTTAGCGCTAAGGGGACCAAACGGGAAGTCTTCGGGATGACTATACCGAATGAACTCATCAATGATGTCATTCGAGGAGCTGATTATTATGATGCTTATTTGGAAAAAGTTGCAAAGCATCAACGATACCACGCGGGTGAAGAAGTAAGTGATCCTGATTCTCCAGCACCCAAGCCAGCAAAACCAACTAAACAAACCAAACCAAAACCAACCAAGCAATCAAAGCCTATTATAACTTTTATTTTCGAAAAATGATCGTAGTTTATTCGTTTAGTTGTTTACTTAACGATTCTTGCGTGTACGATCTCGTAATTAAAAGTTATATCATATTTTAGATGTTTTTAAAATGAAAGTTGCTGTAATGAATAGTAACTTTTATAAAAAATAGTTTTATAAAAGTATTTATAGTCGTAAACTTGTTTTTAACGTATCTTTTTCGTTATAGATCGGTTTTTCGAGTTTCTTATCATTTATTGAAATCCGTCGTGGAGGCGTATTATTTTTAATATCATTACCTACTGTTCGAGTTCTAATTTTAAACAGCCCTTACTGTATTTAAGTTGTATAACTTTTTAAAAACTTGTTTTATGTATTAAATAAGTTAGTTGTTTACTATAAAAACTCTTAAAAAACTCATTTGACACTTGTAGGTTCTTTAATAAAGTCCAATATCATCCCTAGTCCTTATAATTTCATTGTAACAAGTTTAACCCTTTTACTTTCATTATTTTCACATGTGAAGATTAAGAAACCTTATAAAACCCTAATTTAACATAAATACAATGTTCTCTATTAATCAATAGGTTACATACTTTTATTTTTACTGGTCCATGATATATAGGACCATTGACATAGGATAGTGCATATAATCATAAACATAAATAATATTATTTTACTATTCAGAAAGTCATTAGTGGTGATTATGGCTATATTTAACATGTCAACACATAAAATCATAAGAAATAAAAGTAATAAAGGATTAAGAAAACCTTTTAGTGTTGATGTAAGAGATGTGAATACGTTCTAAACCCGTGTTTAGATCAAAAAACAAGCCTTTTCAAGCTTATTACCATAGATTAGGTTTCCAACCCCTAATCTTTATTTCTTCTTTTTTAACTTGCAAATGTGAACCTCAGCTTGCAAACACCTTTAGAATACCTTTAAGTTTGTTGTGTAAAGGGTTGTTTATAAATCTTAGAAAATCAAAAGTGTGGAATTTGTTTTAGTATGGTGCTTATTTGTGCGGTGACTTTTGGAGTATAAAGAGAGATATAGAAATAATTTTTCGAAGTTAAAGAGTTTTAGGTAATGATCACTTATGCATGCATGTGTATATTTTCATAGTATAATTCTTGTTAACTAACCATGGTTACTCTCTACACCTATGGTTTGGTTAACAAGTCAAGTTGAAAAGGTGTAAGAGTTACTTTATTTATATATAGATATTTATACAAAGTTGAAGTAGTTGGTCTCCTCCTCCAAAATTTCGGCAATTATGCTATATATATGTGATGGTATATTAGTTATTTTGAGTATTTGGGTTAATCGTATGGTATTAGTTTAGGACAAGGCGTAGTTAGGTTTGGAAATCTTACGGGTATGCCATCTATACGTTTTTTACTTATGAAAGTAAGCATTTTACGTGCCGATAAAAATAAGATGAACAAAGTCATTAAAGTATCCTATAATAATCATTATGAACACTCTGCTTGATGCAAAACTTTCATCGTTTATTGCCCGTTTAAATTGTGATGATACATTTTCAGGTTTGCGATTTTACTTAACGTTTACGGTTTAAGAGCTAAACGCGTAAACACTTAAAAAATAAATTGTGAATTTATATGTCATACCAATGACATAAAATTCGTGGTGTTATAGTCTCCCCGTTTTTAAATGAGCCTTTGTCTCAAGGCTTATAAGAGATGCAGCACTTGACGCGGCCCGGGTCTGGTGAATGAGTGTGGATATTTTCTTCTTTGAATTGATCTTCACGTTCCTATGTAAAACTAGGACTCTTGGAGTTCAATCGAACTTGATAATGGGATATCGCTGCGCTTCAACCGTTTAACTTCACGATCTGTGATCTTATAGGTTTCCTCGACAAAATGAAGCTTGTCATTCAAAATGAGGTCCATCCAACGGAAGGCTAAGGGTTCGTTCGGCATGACACTTCTTTTAGTTGGACAGTGTGAAATGTATTATGAATATGCTCAGCTCCTCAGAAGCTCGAGTTTTGTAATGCACACGTCTCCAACACCTTTTTATTACCTTGAATGGGTCCAAACACAACCTGGTATTTTATTTCCTCCGTTTGCAAAACGTACAACCACTTTCCAAGGCGGAAACCTAAGGCATCACTTTTTCTCCAACCTCAAATCCATCGGTTTACGCTTTTTTAAATCAGCGTAGTCTTATAGCACTTATATCAGAACTTGCATCCTTTGCTTAACCTGAATGATTCTCTCAAGTCGTCTTTGTTCTATCTCTGGACGAGTGAGTTGAACCTCTCCAACCTCAGCCCTAAAACAGTGAGTAGCGACATTTTCTTCGTAAAAATTAAAATAAAAAGTGCTTTCAAAGGGTTGCAGCCTTAATGTAGCATGATAACTGTTATTGTTATGAAATAACTCGACTATGAGCAAATGTTTAACCCAATCCATTTTCCAAAGTCGATCATACTAGCTCTAAGCATATCTTCGAGTGTTTGGATGGTTTCTTCGCGGGTGTCCGTCAGTTTGCGTTGACTATGCCGTACTCATATCTAAACCTTGTACCATAGCTTTTGAAGTGACCTCTAGAAATTCGATGCGAACCTTAGTGGTCAAGATCATAAATAATCGAGACCCGGTTTTATTTCATGCCTTTTTACTACTTCCTTCAGGTACAATCTCGCCTAGTTTCTCAGAGGGCAGTTTCTTTCATGGGTATAAAGATTGCTGACTTTGTAAGCTCGGTCAACCAATTACCCAAAATGGTGTCATTCACCCTTGTGATGACTTAGGATGTTTTTTGACAAACTTCATCGTGATATTGTCCAATTCTTGAGGCTATCTCGGGTGTGTACCTACAAACTGAACTGTCTCTGATGTTCGAACTTGTCCTTAGCTCACAGGTCAAGCACTTGCTATCATGGTGGCGATATCAGCTTTCATAGTGGGCCACCATATGAGGTCCTTTACGTCTTGGTACATTTTCTCGGAAACCTGGATGGATAGAATACTTCGATTTGTGGGATCGTGATGTTTAACAGTCCGCAAATCGCCATAACAACGGTATATCAACTCCTGCAATTGAGGCACTGGGTTCCTCCGTACGAGGTGCCTACTTTTCCGTTTCTAATTGCCTTGGATATTTAGCATGTTCAATCAGCATATCAACATCCTCATTCTTGTGTTTTCTGGTTTCCCGCTGCTCTGAGTCTGAGCATTCAAGATTTGACTGTAGGAAGATCCAAGACCAATAGTCATGATAAAATGCTCGAATCTTAACGGTTGGTTTCCCGTTCTTCTGCTAATGCCATCAGTCAACGACATTTTGCTTCCTGGGGTGATACGAATTCGCAATCGTATCACTCAGCAACTCTACCCTTCGGCGTTTTATGTTCAATTCCTTCTGATTATGAAATATGCTGTTAAACTCTTATGATCAGTGAACACCGTTAACTTGGTACCATAAGTAGTGCCTCCAAATCTTCAGAGGCTGAACGACATGCTCAAGTTCAGATCAGAGTAGTATGTTTTCGACATGGATTTCTTTAACTGGCGTGATGCATAAGAAATCACTTTTCTCTTTGCATCAACCAGCCGCGTCAACCTTCTTCAAGCTTTCGCACGTATCCGATACAGTCTTCATCCTTGGGTTAATAGCCAGGAGAATTGGTGCACTACACAACTTCTTGCGTTAATATCTGGAAAACGCTGTTTTATTTGTCTCTAATCAAACTTGACCTTCTTTTGAGGTGAGCTGGGTCATTGGTTTGGCGATCTTTGGAGTAACCTTCAATGAATCGACCGAGAATACCAGCACAGAACCTATAAATTGACGTTTATCCGTTTGGTTTTAGGATATGTCCAATCTTTAAGGATTCGATCTTGGCTGGATTACCGTGAATGCCTTATTATCAATCACCGTGACGAGGAACTGTACTTTGGGAATCTCCAAAATTCAACTTGGGAAAATTTTGATACAACTCTCTTTCCTACAATTCCAAATATTATCTTCAGATGCTCTTCGTGCCTGCTTGTTCTTGGAATAGATCAAAATATCGTCAATAGACATTACGAATTTGTTCCAGATCAGGTTTGCACCTCGGTTCATGAGGTCATAAAAACACAGCAGGGAGCGTGGTCAAACCAAACGGTCATAAACTTGGAATTTCATATTGTCATAATCGAGTTCTGAAGGCAGTCTTCGCGATGTTTCTTCTCGAAAACCTCAATTGGTGATAACCTGGACCTTAGCGTCCGATCTTTGAGATAGACACTCGGACCCTTGAAGTGATCAAATAAGTCATCAATTATCGGTAGTGGATTAAAGGTTCTTACCACGTTTAGTTTGTTTAGTTCCCGAGTAAACTCATTGGAACATTCCGTAATGATCAACTTTCTCTTGTCGAATAGAAACTGGAGCTCCCCACTGGTGACGAACTAGGTCTTATAAAGCCCTTTATCGGAAAGCTCTTGTAGTTGATTCGGACCAAGTACTTTCTTTTCTGATGGGGCCAATACGATAAGGTGCCCGTGCTACAGGTGCAGCAATTGGTACTAGATCGATATGAAATTCCACATGTTTGCGTTGGTGGATGGACCTTGGCAAGTCCTGGGAAACATACTTCGGGGAAGTTTTTTCGATCGGTACATCTTGGTAGTTGTTCTTCTTCGAACTTGTCTCCAGTCTCCTTGACGGTAATAAGTGCCATAAAAAGATGTGTCTTCCTTTGTAGCAGATATTCTGGGCCTGTGGTGCACGACGATGATGTTTAATCGAAGTCCCGAGTTGTTATTTCTACTTCAGTCTCATGAAAAATTAAGATTTTCGCTCCCAAAGAGAATCTCGAACAATTTTCTTAGCATAGTCAATTAAGGGCCTGGGTATTTCGTCAAACCTAGTCCATGCTCAATTATGACGTAATAAGTACCCATTCTTCAGGCTTAGGTCGACGTGAAGGTATGGGTTCAAAAAATTTTACGTGCAACCCAGAGTAAATCACCGTAGTTACCCTAAGATTCTACCATCAGCTAATTCAGTTATAACCATGATTCTATGTCGTGGGGGCTATTATTAATCAAAGCACTAAATTGAGTAGACACGAAAACTTTTTATCTGCACCAGTACAAATAAAATGGAAGCACAATGGTCCGTTTAGGAGAAAACGTTACGTCACAAACATTGTTGTTGGGTTTTGCTTGTAACTCCTACTGCATAAGCCCTGGCTACAGCGTTGCCATTTCCCTGGTTCTTGTTCTTCCATGGGGGTTATGTTGTTCCTGAAGTGGCTGTGAGCCCCCGCACTCAAAGCAATAACGAGTGGCATTGGTATTTGCCCTTGGGCTCTTGGTTCGTTGTGTTACGGTTTGTTGTTGTTATTGTTATTGCGGTTGTTGTTGTTTGCAGTTGCAGGCCGGCTCCTACAGTCCTTGGCCAGGTGGCCAAAGCTTTTGCTGTTAAGTGCATTTTGGTGTACAAGGACCGTAATATGAAGTTGAAGTAAACACTTGGGTCATCGAGGTGTTTTTTTTAGCCTCCTCATACGGTTTCCTGTCACCGTTCCCAGCAGCATAAACTGCCTGTGTTCTGCCTTTTGTTTGGTTGTTGGGTTTGGTTATTTCGAGGAGCGTCTTCAAACTTCCTCTTGTTTTCTGTCTGTCTCTCAGCCAAAGTGTTAATCCTCCTATCCATCAAGTCAGTTGCCATCTCAATAGCCTCCTGCATGGTCTTTGGCTTCGATGCCACAACACTTGAGTAAATCAGGTCGGGCATCCCACCGACATATCTTTCAATTTTGTCAGTCCTGTCACTCAGCAATGCTAGCTCTTGGAAGCGTTGGTTGTAGGCTACTACATCGGTGCCTTGTACTTTTAGGTTCCACAACTCTGCCTCAACCTTCTTGATTTCATTCCTCGGACAATATTTAGTTGTCATCTTTCCCCTTTTTCTCAAGTCTGACCACGTCATTGCATGCCACTCATAGTCACTGTACCTAGCATATGAGTCTTCCAACATGTTTGAGCTTGTTCCCATAAAAAGTTCAAGTGGCAAATTTCACTTGATTCTACACGGTGTTGTATTTAATTATGCGGAAACACAAGTTTCCATCCTTCAATCAAAATGGGTCAGTTGGACCGACTCCTTCTGTACCCTTGAAGAATAAGGGTTGACATTTCATGAAGTCTTGATAGGTGCACTCCCGAACAGTGCGTTCATTCCTTCTCGCACCTGTTCCCGAGGTATGGCTATCATCGCCATTACGGGTCGTAGCACGTGCTGCCAACACAGCAGTGACACCCTCGTCGATCATGGCCTGCAGTTGGGCACTGGTGACCGAAGTGGTGGTAGTAGGGTCTGTGACTGGTGGGGGAGTTGTGGTGACTGGTGGGGGAGTTGTGGTGACTGGCCTTGACCTCGTGGTTCTTGTGGGCCTTCCTCTTGGTGCCATTTTCTTAAATCATAAGAAGACATAACACCCGTTAGATTTCAAAAATCTTAACCATAACCCGATGTATACATAATGAATAAAACGAGATCACAACACAAGGTGAAATACACAATAGTATTGAAATTAACAAATCGACATTCATTCACAATAAATTCGATTTCATATAAAACATAATCCATCCTTTTCATATATAACTTGGAAAATAATACATGATTGGTTTATATACAAACGATCATAACAACTAGGTTACAAGACAAAATAACCTATGCATAACTAAGCCGAGATATATCGTAATACTTAGTATGCTGTACAAAGTCGCCGATTTATGAACAAAAAGGTCTAAACAGAAGTAGCTAGTTCAAAACAAAAGATCTATACAGTCCTGCTAGCGGGAACAACCTATTAATTACTTAACAGACTGTACAGTTAGCTCACAATTCATACACTAGTCTAAGAATGATACTGGCTCTCTTGGGTAGCTTGGGCTCTGCAGGATCCTTAGCAGGTCCCTGCTGTGTCTGAAGCTCGATCATCTGAGTCTTGAGGCTCTTCACTATCTTTAGTGCCTCCACTAACTGTCTTCTCCGATAGTCTGCTTTCAGCAGCTCTGAAATCACCGTCTATCTCCTCTGGTCTGCTGCCGGTAACTCAACAATCTCGGACTGCTGAGTCATGACCGTAGTCCGAAGTTAGTAATTATGCCCTGGAATGCATCTGATAGCAAGCATCCTTCGATTTGTGCCAAAGCGGCAAGTGTAATCGGGCATCATCTCCATTAGTTACGGATGTGCCGTCTTTGATAGGGACTAATCACTCTCCAACATGTTGATCGGGCTCTAAGTAGAGCTCGGGTCTTACCGTGCTTGCATCATCCCAGATGTGAATATATGATTCATTCTATTGGTCATCAGTAGAGGTCAACTCAATAACTCTTTGGTTGATCCCTTAGGGTGGTCGGTGCAATCTCCTGGATGGCTCCTACAAGGGTCATCACCTATATCCTAATACAATAGCCGAAACTCTCTAGACATCCGGCATCTGGAGCAGCACCTCTTAACCATGTCAGCAAATTCTTAAGGTCTGCCCTAGTTGTAGTAGGTCCAACCTGCAGCGTAGTACCCAGCTGCGAACTCTCCCCGACCTTGTATCCAGGGACAAGGAGTTAGTACTCCACGGCCTCTTACAAAGCGGTAAACCATTACTCAGGCATCAGTCTCATGAACTTGAGATGTAGTGCATCTCTATGTTCTAATGACCAGACAGCACGGGATCCCAAAGATCCTCAGCATTAGTCTGGGCTTTTATGGGTGGTTTGGTGGTGGTATAGGTAGGGCAGAGATGGTATTGAGGGGAAGTAGGTGATGAGTATGGAAGAGAGAGGTGATGGTGGTGGTGTAGGTAAAGAAAAATCTCTCAGTTTAACTTTCCTCGGAGAGAATCTGTGTAGCGGCGCTCTGGTTTCGGGTATGGACAATCTAGCCGTGCACGCGATAAGCAATGTTTGGGTCCTGATCAGCGAATAAGCAAAGCTGTAGGGTCAGTAGGAGCTATGTGCTCCTCCTCCTAACATCAATTCATCATAATGTCTCCTCTGGTCAGCTGATGGGATAGTCGGCTGGATCCTCCTCAGGATCCTCCTATCATCCTCCTCAGGGTCGGACTCCGGTTATATTACCCTGGCTGATGATGAGTAGGTGTATGTCAAGCAGCAGGCAGGGTGACTCATCAGCCGGGAATACCTCATAGTCTACTGGTAAGAACTCGGGTAAACAGGTATCCGGAACTAATGGGTACATAGATGGTGGAAGGTGTGCCTGCTCTGGCTTCAGGGCCAGGCACGTAATCTGGGTGATGTTGGTCCCTCAGGGAAGGTATGTAGTCCGGCGATAGTAGAAACCTCAAAAATAGGTTCTCTAGACTCCTGGGTTGACCCATGTTATAAATCGTCCCTCAGATACTGATGTGTTTGTACCGTGAGAATGATAGATTGACATTTGATAGTATCTCAAATCAACAAAATTAAGCTTTATAAGTATATTAATATAAGACCATGTATCCTTATATACGTAATATATTATTAACCACGTATATCAATTATGCATAGTATTATAGCCTAACGACTAATGCAATACTTTGTATATGAATACCCCGTAAAAAACCTTTTGTATGTATGCAAGGTTTGACAATCGGTTATAGTTCCAGCATAAAACATTTTGACCTGGTTTCTATAACCTTGGCTGTTTTTTCCTTGATTACAATCTTAGCCACCCCCAAATGGGGTCGCAGCGGAAACTAAGGATCGGGGCACATGTTACCTTCACAGATCAACAGCACAAGATTATATATCAAGAACGACACAAAAGTCGTTTAGATTGATACATTGGAGATTTAAATAAATGACATATTACAAAAGCTATAGCTTCACTTGTTCTTTGTTATTATTACCAAAAGACTATCATAGATTTCCAAAACATGATTTCCCACATATGTCTTAACAGTACAAATCCCAATACATAATACAATGCATCCTTGGCACTCGTGGGCCTATTGACCTCCTGAAGACATTGTTAAAACTGTCAACAAAATTGTTGTGTGAAATTATAGGATTATGTATTTAAATTTTGCGGGACAGCTAGACTTTCCGTGTGATGTTTCAAATATGCAACAATCACAAAACAGGATTACTGTTGTCACTAAGCTCATGACACGAAGCTCAACCATATATCTGCTATTTAGCTGTTATTTTGCCCGTACAGATGTTGTAACCCGCAAACATCCAAAGTCCGACATGGTGATACGTTCGTTCCAGTGGATGGCTAATCACCCAAACGGGAGAGGTTTATCAAATAGATCTATTTATTAATATTCGCGCTACATAATGAATTAACAACTACATCTATGCAATTGACGTTATGAGAATGGGCTCAGGAGGGTTATCGCTTACTTAGGGCATACACTTAACAAATATACTTTCAACATTGAGCTCAAATTATAAAACAAACATTGTTTCACCTGAATATAATAACTCAGTAAAAATGAAATAGTGGGGCTTGAACTCACCTTTGAGTACAGATAGTTCCAATAATCTCGATAAAACGTCAGCAATGAGTAAATGCAAAACCTATTTAAATTAAGGCTGTATATAGTACGGTCAGTCTTTAATTACATTGAAAACAATCTTATGTGATACATCGTATATCCGTTGGGCTATCATAATTTAAAGTGGTCATGACATGTCGTCGGAGGAGTTTAGGGGACACTTTAAATCGTAAATCCCTACAACTCATCGATCGCCTTCCGAAAGAGTGCCTCATTATGAAACTCCCTAGTAATATAGCACTTTGATACCATCAATATTCATAATTATAGCTAAATACGATAATGTTTTAGTACAATAGTTTTTATACAGTGAAATCGTTTATAAATATACTTTTCGTTTTAAATAATGACTAATTTGGTGTTTTTAAGGCCGTTGCTCGCGTTTCTTACGTCCACGTCTTCGTTAAGTAAGACGTCTCTTGCTCGAGCGATCAAAATATTACATTTTCACAGTTTTTAAGATTCTGGATGATTAGTTAAAAATTATGTTCCATAACAGTATATAACTTTTTACGTCTCTTAATTAGAGTAAACTCGTAATGCGATAAATTAATTCGTTTTAACTCTATTTTAGTGATTCCCTTTCGAGTACGTTCTCGTTATTAAAAAGATTTATAATATTTACAAGTTGTCCACTGATGGAATAGTGATTTTTACTGTACATAGTTTATAAAATTACTTTTATAAACTTTTAATAATCGATAAAAATGTCGTAGTTTATTCGTTTAGTTCAGTTTTAACCGATTCTTGCGTGTACGATCTGTAATTACAAGTATATCCATATTTTTAGAAGTTTTTAAATGAAAGTTTCTGTAATGAAATCGTAACTTTTATTAAAAATAGTTTTTATAAAGTATGTTAGTCGGTAAACTTGTTTTTAACGTATCTTTTTCGTTATAGATCGGTTTTTCGAGTTTCTTATCATTATGGAATCGTCATGAGGCGTATTATTTTTATAAAATATCATTACCTACTGTCTAAGTTCGAATTTTAAACAGCCCATATGTATTTAAGTGTATAACTTTATAAAAACTTGTTTTATGTATTAATTAAGTTAGTAGTTTACTATAAAAACTCATTTGACACTTGTATTGGTACTTTTAATAAAGGTCCAATATCATCCTAGTCCTTTTATAATTTCATGTGTAACACGTTCAACCCTTTTCTTTCATTTTTTCACATGTGAAGTTAAGGAAACCCCTCTTATAAAACCCTAATTTAACCTAAACATGTTTATACTTAATCCATAGGTTAACATACTTTTATTTTTACTTTTCCATGATATATAGGACCATATGACATAAGAATAAGTGCATATAATCATAATCATAAATAATAACTCATTTTACATATTAGAAAGTCATTAGTGGTGATTATGGCTATATTTAACATGTAACACATAAAATCATAAGAAATAAAAGTATAAAGGAATTAAGAAAACCTTAGTAATGATGTAAGAGATGAGAAATAAGTTCTAAACCCGTGTTTAGATTCAAAACCAAGCTTTCAAGCTTATAACCCTAGATTAGGTTTCCAAAACCCTAATCTTTCCTTTTTCTTCTTATTACTTGCAAATGATGAACCAATGCTTGCAAACACCTTAGAATACCTTAAGTATGTTGTGTAAAGGGTTGTATAATCTTAGAAAATCAAAGTGTGGATTTGTTTGTATGGCTTATTTGTGCCGTGAGCTTCAAAGAGAGGGAAAGAAAGTTTTTGTGATTTTTGGTTAAGTATGTAAGAAAGGAAGAGTGCATGCATGAGTATTTATAGTGAAAATATCTTGCTAACCTAACCATGGTTACTTTCTAACCCTAGTTAGGTTAACAAGTCAAGTTGATAAAGGTGTAAGAAACTTGTTCCCTAGATCTTTATAATATCTTAGATATTATGTACAAGTTGTAACTCTTTGGTTTTATTTTCTAAAATTCGGCATATGTATATATATATGATGTTATTTTTATTATTTTGGGTATTGGGTATAATCGTGGGTATTCGTTTAGGCGTAGTTAGGTTTTGGAACTTCCGGGTATGCCTAAACGCATTTTATTATGAAACGTAAGCATTTTACGTAGCCGATAAAAATAAGATGAACAAAGTTATTAATTATCCTCATAATAATCATATAACACTTGCTTGATGTAAACATTTAATCGTTTAATGCCCGTTTACATTGTATGATCATTTTCAGTTTACGCGATTTAACTTAACGTTTACGGTTTAAGAGTAAATGCGTAAAACCCTAAAAATAAATTGTGAATTACATAATGTCATACAATGACCTAAAATACGAGGTGTTATACAACACAAAAGTCACAATTGCTCTCTAGTGGCGTAGCACGCTGGGGGTGTGCAGATATATGTTTGGTTTAGATGGGACATGGTCTCTCCGTTGTGGGCTTGACTGTTCGCTGGCGACTTTTCTATACACGGGTCATTCAACAACATAACGTGTGCAGATAAAAAAAGTTACCTTGTCACGGTAAGGAAGGACTGTAGTGTCCTGTGGTTCTGGATCTCTAGCGGTTCTTCGATTAAATGAAGCTTGTCATCAAAATGAAGTCCATCCAACAGAACGGCTAAGGGCTTGTCAGCATGACACTTCTTTACGATTGGACACGTGAAATGTATTATGAACTCGCTCAGCGCATCAGGAAGTCGAGCTGTATGAACGTCTCCAACCCTTTTTATTACCTTGAAGGTCCAACAAACCTGGATTTAATTTCCCTCGTTTTGCCAAAACGTAACAACCCTTCTAAGGCGAACTTGTGGCATCACTCTATCTCCAACCTCAAACTCCATCGTGATTACGCTTCAACATCAGCGTAGCTCTTTTGCCTCATCTAGCGGCTTGCATTCCTTTGTTTAACTTGAATGATTTTCTCAGTCGTCTCTTGAACTATATCTGGACGGTGAGTTAAACTTCTCCACCTCAGCCCAACAAAACAGGCGAACGACATTTTTACCGTAAAGTGCCTCAAAGTGCAAGCCTTATTTGCTAGCCATTGATAAATGTTATTGTATGAAACTCGACAATGGCAAATGTTTAACCCAAACCATTTCCAAAGTCGAGAAATTTCCCCCCCCCCCCCCCCCCCCCCAAAAACCCCAAAAAAACAAGCTTAAGCATATAATTCAGAGGAGTTTGTGAATGGTTCTCTCGGCTTTGTCCGTAGTTTGCGGATGATATTGCCGTACTCATATCTAATCTTGTACCCAATGCTTTCTTGAAGTGACCTCCAAAAAATTTGATGCGAAAAACCTAGTGGTCACGATTCTTAAATAATCGAGGGACCGGTATTCCATGCTTGTTACTACTTCCTTTAAGTACATTCTCGCTAGGTTTCTCCTGAGGTCAGTTTCTTTCATGGGGTTATATAGATGCGGACTTTGTAAGACGGTCAATGAATTACCAAATGGTGTCATACCCCTTGGGATGACTTAGGGGAAGCTTTGTGACATAATCCATCGTAGATATTGTCCACTTCCATTTGAGGTGATCTTGGGTTGTACCAACAAACCCGATTGTCTCTGATGTTCGGCTTTGACCTTAGCACAGGTCAAGCACTTGCTAACATAGGTGGCGATATCAGCTTTCATATTGGGCCACCAATATAGCTTCTTCACGTCTTGATACATTTTCTCGGAACCTGGATGGATAGAATACTTACGATTTTGTGGGAATCGTGCATGTCACAGTCTGGTTAAATTCGTCGTAACAGGTAACCAACTCCTGCCATTGAGGCATAGGGTTCCATCCGTACGAGGTTCCAACTTTTCCGTTCTAATTGCCTCTGGAAATTTAGCATTTTCAATCAGCATACCTCCAACATCCTCACTCTTGATGTTCTCTGGTTTCCGTGCTTCAGTCTGAGCATTCAAGATTGCTTAGGAAGATCCAAAGCTAATTAGTCATGAATAAAGCTCGAACTCTTAACGGTGGTTCCCGTTCTTTCCTTCCCCGGGTGATAACGAATCTCATAATCGTAGTCACTGAGCAACTCTAACCAACGACGTTGCCTCATATTCAACTCCTTTTGGTCTAGTATGTGTTGCAGACTTTTATGATTTGTGAACACCGCACACTTGGTTCCATACAGGTAGTACCTCTAAATCTTCAGAGCAAACACCACTGCACCAAGTTCCAAATCATGAGTAGTATATATCTTCTCATGAATCTTCAACTGTCGTGATGCGTAAGCAATCACCTTCTCGTTTTGCATCAACACCGCACCCAATCCTTTATGTGACGCATCGCAATAAACAATGAAGTTCTCAGCTCCTTGAGGGAGAGCTAAGATAGGTGCGCTACATAACTTATTCTTCAATGTCTGAAAAGCTGCTTCCTGCTTGTCACCCCATTCAAAGGCGACTTTCTTCTGAGTAAGTTTGGTCATCGGCTTAGCGATTTTTGAAAACCCTTCAATGAATCTTCGGTAGTATCCAGCAAGACCTAAAAATTGACGAATCTCCATTGGTGTTTTAGGAGACGCCCAATCTTTAATAGATTCGATCTTGGCAGGATCCACGTGAATGCCTTGACAGTCAATCACGTGACCGAGAAATTGTACCGTAGGAATCCAAAATTCACATTTTGAAAACTTAGCATATAGCTCCTCCTTCTTAAGCAGTTCTAAAATTGCCTTAAGATGTTCTTCATGTTCCTTTTTGTTCTTTGAATAAATTAGTATATCGTCAATAAAGACAATTACAAACTTATCCAAGTATGGTTTGCACACTCGGTTCATGAGGTCCATGAATACCGCAGGTGCATTTGTCAAACCAAATGGCATCACTTGGAACTCGTAATGACCATACCGAGTCCTAAATGCCATCTTCGGGATATCCTCTTCTCGTACCCTAAGCTGATGATAACCCGACCGTAAGTCTATCTTCGAATAAACACTAGATCCTTTTAGTTGGTCAAATAAATCATCAATCCTTGGGAGAGGATAACGATTCTTCACCGTTAGTTTATTCAATTCTCGGTAGTCAATGCACATCTGGAATGATCCGTCCTTCTTTTTAACAAACAAGACCGGAGCTCCCCAGGGTGAGGAACTAGGTGTTATAAATCCCTTGTCGGATAGCTCTTGTAGTTGCTCCGACAACTCTTTCATTTCGGAAGGAGCCAATCGATAAGGTGCTCGTGCTACAGGTGCAACACCAGGTACCAAATCGATCTGGAATTCCACTTGTCGAGTTGGTGGAAGACCCAGCAAATCTCAGGAAATACTTCAGGGAAATCTCGAACGATTGGTACATCCTTAAGTGACTTCTCCCCCGACTTATCTTCAATCTTCTTTGTAGTAACATGTGCCAAAAAGACGTGATGTCCTATCAACAAATATTTATGAGTTTTGGTGCACGAAATGATGTTTAAACGAGTCCCGTTTCCCCGGCTGCTTCTGTCACCATGGACAATTAGGGTTTCATTTCCCCAGGGAATACAAAAGATCTTCTCGGCACAATCAATGACAACATGGTACTTTGCCAACCAATCCATACCAACTATGACGTCGAAACTACCAAGTTCTACAGGCATTAAGTTAATGTTGAAGGGATGATCTAAGAAGTTTAATGTACAACCCCGAATGATAGTGTTTATCCCAATTATTTTCCTGTCAACTAGTTCAACATCGTAATAATGGTCTAATGTAGTTGGTGTGATATCAATTAGGGAGCTAAATGTAGTAGATACAAAACTTCTATTGACACCAGTATAAATAAGATAGAAGCATAACGGTCGTTTAGAAGGAACGTACCTGTAACGACGTTGGAGTCTGGGTTTGTCCCTGCAGTGATGAAACATGTGTAAACAATGTCGTCATCAGTGACTCCTGTGAGGCGATACGGAAGTCCTGCATCTGAGTATGAGTCCTATATGCTTGTAGTTCATAGTGAACTGCCGAACTCATCCCAATGGAATGTGCCCAAGCCTCTCGGGAAACCAGGGCCTCCTGATCCAACAGTCGTGCAGTCTCATAGTGAAACTGTCTATCCTCGACCAATCCATCGACTCTCTGAAACAATTGAGTCTACCTATCCTGAGTATCCTCTATCACCTCATAAATATCATGTGTGTCCTGCTCCTGAACCATAGCAAGCTCGGTCACTCTAGCATTGACCCCCTCGAGGGTCGTCGGTGCTACCTCCTCAACAGCCTTTGTCGGGTCTACCCAAACATCTCTAATCCTATAGTCGACCTCCTTGGCTCTCTGATATCTGGTTTCGGCATCCAAAGTGCCGATAAACCCATAGTCTATCCCATGACCTCCAGTAGGTCTAGGAGCAGCAGTCAAACTCTCCCCCACCTCATACCTCGATGTGAGAGCAGTCAGACATAACCTCTTACGAGGTGGTAACTCAAACTCGGGAACATCCTCCTTATGGTCAACTAGTGGTGGTATGAAAAGTAAGGCTGGTAGTGGTGGTAGTGGTGATGATGGTAATGGTAATGATGTGGGTACATATGGTGGTAAATGTAGTGATGATAGTGGAGGTGGTAATGGTGGTGATGGATGTAATGGATGATGAGTAGATGGTGATGAGGCTCTCAATCTACCCATGGTAGCTCTGAAGCCTGGAGGTGCACGCACATAGTTAGGACTACCATATGGGTGAGGTACTATAGGAAGTGGTGATGATAGAAGTGCAGGTGCAGCTAAACACCTAGTAAGGCGTTCCTCTGCAGAGGGTGGTGATAGTAAGATGAGTGGTGATGGTGGTGGTGGTGGTAAGGCAAGAAGTCTCTCAACCTCCTCCTCTGATGGAAAAGGCATAGGTGCCTCGGGTTGGATAGATATCCTAGCAGTGGTACGATATGCCGGTGGTGATGGTGGTGTATCCGTAGACTCATCGGTCTCAAACGGCTCTGTCTCCTTAGAAGAAGGGACATGGTCTACTACGGGTGCAATGACAGAGTCGGCCGGAGCTAGATGCTCATCCTCTTCCTCCTTTGAAGCCTACTCCTCCTCCTCGTCATCATCAGAGGAGTCATCATCAACATCGTCACCTCCATCAGCTCATAACATAAAGCACGTGAGTTATTTAAAACATCACACAAGACCATAGGTACAATAATATAATAAATCACATCACACAGTGATTATATAATATGACTGGGATCACAACGCATCACATAATTGAGATCAACATAACATAACACAACACCTCATATATAGTTGGAAAACATACATGATTTGTTTGGTACATAATGATTCCCTATCGCTAGGTTACAAAATGAAAATCAACATAGAGCCCTACTAGCCGGGAGTTACCCGTAATACTTAGTAGGCTATACATGATAGCTAATCAGAAATAAAAGAATCTATACAGGAAGCTTACCAAAAACAAAAGATTATACCGCTGCTAGCTGGGAGTAACCCATAAAAACTTAACAGACTGCATAGAGCTACAATCATAACCAAAGTCTAGTAATACTGCTACCAGTGTGATCTCCAATGTGTCAACGCGTCTCCAGCCACCAGGCCTGGGTACGCATTATATGCTGAACATCGCAAATCATTTATCTGCAGCTAGACGCTGCCACTCGTGGCGACGCACCTTCAGTCTCTAACACTTGTAACTCATGCTCAAATGCCCTTCCAAGCAGCCCCCGCATTGACTTCATACCTAGCCAAGGCCTGAACGGTCTCCATAACTACCTCTTGCTCGGTAAGCAAGTCTTCTCTCCTCAATACCTCAATCTCCAGCTCCTCTTACATCTGCACGATCCCTCTGGGCATAGTGATGACGTGATGAAACTCCGAACTCACTCCCACTACAACAATCTACCTGATAACTGACCTCATGATGACCATCACTAAGGCGGTCCATCATCCTCCTCTCAGATCACGAAAACCTGGTCTCCATGGTGGCTATAATACGTAATCGACTTCTAGGCCCAATAGTGGGTCCGGCTGTCTCGCAGCAGCAGCAGCAGAACTCTCTCTCCAGACTCGCACCCAAGTTCTGGGAGTAGTAAGTAGTAGTCCCCCTCTCCGAGGCGGCGTGTCCGCCCAAGAATATCAGCTATGGCGGCTAGTAGATGTGTGCAGTAGTGGTATAAGTACAATGGTGGGGTCTCTGATGGTGTAGTAAAAGATGTGAGGGATGATGCTACATCTCCTCATCTCTGCCGTGCGTGCTCTAGGAACTAATGGGTTCGAAAAACGTGGAGATAAAAAGGATGGTGGTAGTAAGAGTGTAGGTGCCTTATCCTTAGCTGGCACTAAGTCCTCAGGATGCTTAGGCTCCGGAATGTACACTGGTACATGATTCTCCAGCTCCATAGGATCAGGTACATACTCTGGAGAACGTGGTGCCTGCTCCAATAACTGTCGGGCAGCCTCCTCGTAAGGATCCTCAGATGGGATACTCCATGATCGTGCCTCAGAGTGAACAGAAGTATAGGTAACGTGGATGATGAAGACATGACAGAATCTGTAACACTCAAACAGAGTTTACATTAGTACATATATAAGACCCATAATAATATACTTAATATATTATAAACAAGTATGTGAACCATGCAGCATCTAGTATACTTAACTAATGCAACAAGTAATGTATGAATGAATGTCCCATGAAAATCCCTTTGTATGATGCAATGTTTGAAAACGGTTATAGTCCAAGTAAAAACATTTGACCTGGTTCTCTATAACCTTGGCTCTAGATACTAATCTGTAACACCCCCAAATAGGGTCGCAGCGGAATAATGAGTCCGGGAGCGTTACTTCATAGATCAATAGCAAAAGATATGAGAACGACCTCTAAAAGAGTCGTTTAAAAGACGATACATTGGATTTATTGAAATTGTTAATACAAAGCACAACGGATTAAATTGTTCAACATTTGATAACAAAGATTTTAGATCATAACAAATATATCCCAAGGTGTAATGACTTTAAATCTTTAATGCATGACTCCCCAAAAGAGTATCCCCAATGCATCCTTAGCACCTCGTGCCTCATTGACCTGACAAAACATGCTTTAAAACGTCAACATAAAGTTGGTGAATTCATAGGTTTATGTAAATATAATGTAGGACCGTAAGATTTTCCCCGTGATAATGCTATAGATACAAACAACACAAAATGTAATTACGTTTCCCTAAGCTCATGACACTAAAGCTCGACATGTATGAATTGCAATATAAATTGCCAACATTTCCCTTGATGATGTTCTAACCCGCAACATCCCAAATCCGACATGGTATACGTCCATTATTCGGCAAACCGGCACAGTGAGTGCTACTCACCTGAACGGGGATGTCAATCCCAAATAGATCTATTTATAACATTCGCGCTCACACAAAGTAATTGACAGTTCATGATAATGGGCTCAAAGGGTTATCGCTACTTAGGCAAACACGTAATCATGATAAATATGTCTACGTGCATCCAATTTGTAACAATGCTTGTTTCTCACTCAAAAGGTTGTAAATCATTGATATAGAAAACTGGGGTATGAACTCCCCTTTAGTAAGTAGTCCTCTGTGATGTTAGGTATACCAAGTATGGAAAATGAATCACGTAATCAAATACCTAAGTAAAATACGGCCCCAGTCTTAGTCTACAGTTTAGGCCAACGACTTCGTGTACAAACTACAATAATGTGCTAGTTTATTTATATACTGTTATCACTTGTGTGGTGGTGTACACGTTTATTGTATTCGTTTTCCTCGTTTGCTCTTGGGGTGATGTACGGACTATTATAATTTTAAGTATACACGGTGTTAAGTATTAATAATAAATACACCTATTTAAGTATTCGGTGACTTTAGTTATATAAGTATTTCGTTATTATACCACAACTAGTCTTATTCCAGGAGTGTTCATTGTAAATTAACTTAATTATATAAGATACCCTTAGTTTTCATTAGTTGCAAAAAACAGTCCCTATACTTAAAAAACAAACATATTTAGTTTACAACCCTAAGTTTTCCATGGTGCTAGGTTTAGGTCCTTCTATTTTACAAAAAAATTCATTTTAGGTTCCTATGAGTCCAAACAGTCCCTTAAGTTCGGGAATGTCAAAAAATATTCCTTAAAACAAAAATAAGATTTGCCAGTTTATACCATCAAGTTTTATTTTTACAATTTTAGTCCCTAACCTTGCAAAAGTTACATTTTAGTCCAATTAAGATTTAAGAAAGTGACAAAGCCTTCATTAGCTTGTAGAAGTATATATAACTGTTTGGCTTAATATAAGCTCGGATGAGTCTTATTTCTGTCTGTTAGGCCCGTGGCACCATTAAACATCTAACGAAAGTTTACATTTGGCCCATTAAGGGTTTCCAACTATTATAGTTTATGATTTTTGCCTCAAAGAAGTGTTGCAAACTTAGATAAGCTGTTTACACATATGGCTTATCCATAAGCAATAGCCACAGTAATGGGCTTTTAGGCCCTATTAAGGCACCAGGTAAGGGTTTGGAGGGTGTGGGCTTATCCAACAATCGGGCCTATAAGCATTTAGGGTATTCAAAAAGCCATACGTTCCGCCTTAACTTATAAATTAAGCTGCTGGCAGTATTGCACTCGTCATTGGGTGTTGAGCCCGATAGTGGGCTGTTTTTTAATCCACTAGTGTTGCGTTAGGGTTTCTTTTGTAACTTGTTTAGCATGTTAAGCATCCTTGTCCTATGTTTAAGCAACTTGATGGAGCTACACTCATCCCATACGAGTCTTACAATGATACTTAGCAAACTGATTAACAATATGTGCGATACTTAACTTGTTGCAGTATCTAAAACTTCTGCTAGCCAGTACTAATTCTGCTAGCAGTACTAACTTCTTAAGCTTGACAGTATTAACATCTAACTTAGCTGTATCATACAACCTATCAGTGAGTTTATTTTTAAAACCCCAATAATTATTTATATATTTTTTTTACAAATTCGTAGAGTTTGTTGAGCTCGTGATGGACACAAGCGCGGCTATAGTCTTTCTAAACTTATTGTTGACATATCCCAAACAAACCCTAGTTCGGCATATACTATAGTGTACACTTCCTTTGTATTGAGCAAGACAGAGTTGTTAAGTATTATGATAACGTGACATGAAAGATTTCCATTTCCAAACGAGTTATCAAAACCTTCGGCTAAAAGATTTTATGTGTGCATTGTCTTGTTTTAACATTCATGCTTCTACACATATCTTTGTTACGTGCCTTATGGATTTGGTTCACCACACAAGTCTTTTTTATGTTGTATTTTTTAAGATGTGGGACCATGGGTTGTGTCATGCTTGGCAGACCCATGTTTAGTTTGTTAACACATAATATCCGTGCATTCATGACACATGAGCAAACTGGATATTAAGTATGAACACTAGCTAAGTTACTTTACAAGGGTCCTAGATTCTTGAAGGGTAGTGTCGTGTGGTGTAGTAATAAACCCGAATGGTATAGCCAAGTCCTAGCTTAACCCGATCTCCTCCTTGTTTTCAAACCCTTAAATGTATAACTCTAGCTTATAGATCACTAAGCTATACCTTAGACCCTTTGATTGTGAGTTATGGTGTCGTATTTGTGCAAGTTGTGTCTTGGCTGTGGTATGACCCGAAAGCAAGGACAAAGATAATTTTTGCTAGAGTGTTGTTAAATGTGTGAGTGTGTAAACACTCTTAGTTGTGAGTCTTCCTATTTTAAATTAGACCTTATAGAAGAGATGTGGAATGATGAACACAAGATAAAAACCCTAGTCAAGCTTCCAAATACAAAACCCTAATCAAGAAAACCCTAAATATGTTTTCTTGATTAATCCTTGTTAAACCCAAATCCAAGCTTGCAATACCCTTGAGTAACCTTATATATACTTAGAATAAATGCTTGTATACTTGGAATACATTGGAATGAGAAATAAAATGAAACCCTAGCCTATAATTTTGAGCCGTGGGTTTCAAGGGTTTTGAGAGAGTTTGCTTGTAAATTTTCTAGTAAATGTGAGAGTGTAGGAATTTATGAACCTAGGACTTGCTTCTTATAGCAAGTGGTTATGTAGAAACAACCTAAGATCAAACCATAGGATGTGTAGTGGTTTAGGGTACAAGAGCAAAGAGCTCTCCTCCTCCTTATGCCTATACACGGCTGAAATGGTGGGGAGGGTACACTTTGACAAGCCAATTTCTAGTAACATGTATTTAGGGTACACTTGTGTAAGACTTATGAGTTGTAATGGAAAAGTTAGTGGGTCTTTAGGATTTATTTCTTGGGTATAAGTCTCCTAACCGGCCATATGAATTAATAAGTGATAGAATGATTAAATTTTGTGTATTGGGTATAAATGTGGGTATTGGTTTGAGTATAGATAGGTATAGGTGTTTCCGGGTATGCCCGAATGTAATTTATTGCGAAACGTAAGCGTTTTACGTAACCAATAAAAATAAATTATGAAAAGTTATAAATTATACTCTTAATAATCATATAACACTTGCTTGATGTAAACTTTAACTTGTTTGGTGTCCGTTTACGTTGAATGATGATTCTTAATTTACGCGATTTAACTATACGATTATAATTAAAAGCGAACGCGTAAAAACCCTAAAAATAAATAATGAAAATAATTGAGTCGGGAAATGACCTGAAAATGTGAAATGTTACACATCTGCCTTATTCGGGCAATTTATACATCTGCTACATCAAGCGATTTTTACCACCTTCTAGGCAGGCGATTTATACACATTTGATAGGTAGGCGATTTATACCACCCAAGTTGGGCGAATTATACGCCAAGCTTGGGCGAACTATACAACTGCCAAGTCAGGTGAAGTATACCATTGAGCTTAGGTGAGCTA
This sequence comes from Tanacetum coccineum, assembly GCA_026074375.1. NCBI lineage: Eukaryota > Viridiplantae > Streptophyta > Magnoliopsida > Asterales > Asteraceae > Tanacetum > Tanacetum coccineum. The sequence continues at coordinate 24,999 of BQNB010009797.1, forward strand.
TACACTATCCGTAGTCGAGTTATACTCTATGACTGAGTCAACTCGGTAATTACCGAGTCGACTCACTGAGTCTGCCATCGAGTCAAGAACAAAAAGAAAAAAACAAGATAAATAAGACCAAACTTGAACCATAAACATAATTAACTTAACCACAACCTATTGCTAACAAAATCATCAACAACCTCTTAATAAAACAAATCCACGTATCTAGACCTAAAACCCTTCGTCACATTATAACAACACCATCCCCATCTCCAAACAAGTTCAACAAGACTCGAATCAAATAAACCATGATCTCAGATCCTTTCTCGTGTTGTACAAATATATGTATACCTTAAAGATCAAACACGAATGGATATCATCATAGATATGTGAAGATGACAAACCCATCTTTTTAATTTTCGAATATAAAGAAAAGATCATTAACAAATATGTTATAATCCATCTTTCTTTCAATTACAAGACACAAACAAGAAAACAATTACATGACCCTACCTGAGACCCTCCAAAGGATCTTGATTCCTCGAAGTCTTTTGTGGTCTTTTTCTATTCAAGCAAGATGAATAAAGGGTGTGTACACAATTGACGAATGTTTGTTTTCTTGTCATTCGATTTTTAGAAGAAACGCATCATCAAAGGTTTTGTGTTATAAGAAAGGGGTTTCGTGTTATGGTTTGAAAAGAAGAGTAACATAACATAGGTTGGATGCTACTAGTATTCAATCTACTATAGCTTTAAGAACGAATTATCTTATTGGAGATTTGCTTTGGGAAAAAATATGGCTGCGTTTTCTTTGAGAATAATTAGGGTAAAGTGAGGTTGATAGAGGTAACTTATACACCTAATTTTAGGGTTGGTCAACTATAGGTTTAGGCAGACCGGGCTTCTAATCATGGAATGGGCCGGGGTATTTTTTTGGATTCGAGTTGGGCCGATTGTGCTCTTTGGATGATGTTGGGCTGCTATGATGATCAAATCATGGACTAGAGAATTTATAACATGCCGTGTAGAACATGGGCTGCTAATTCTTTTGTTATTACGAACTAGGCCAGTGATTTTGAATAATGATGTTGGGCCAATTGAATTGATTATAACGTGGGTTGGGTTCAAGTTGAGTGTTGGGTTGCGATTTTAATTATTCGGCCTGGTACTGGTGTTGGATTGATAGTAGGCCGCGTATTGTTTAATGGATTAAGCCAGGGAATAAAACACTATTATGTCGGGTAATGTCTATGTGACCGGGTTTTATTACTTGGACGGACCATGTTTATGTTATATTTTTTGAGCCGATATCCGTTAACTATCACAACACATCAAAATTCACGAACAACACAACAAACACAATACATTACACTAAGAATGATCCTTATGAAAATTCACCTTCATTCATAATGGCTAGTATTGAGTTTCAATGACTATGGAGTTTTTGTACGATGGTACTTATTTAGGATTAAAGTAGTATTTCACGGGGAGTGTACTTATTTCGTCTTCGGTTCTTTCTACCTCCTCAACGAAGATGACTTGTTCGGGCATATACGGATTGTGATGAAGACTTGGATATCTAGTTGCTTTAGTGATTCTTTCTCCCTATACCCACAAAGTAGCTATCACTTTAAGGAGTCACATTGTAGTACTCAGTGTCTCACGTAGTTGAGGAGATGTCAAGAGGTGTTTGTAGTTGTATACTTTGGTGCGGGCATATGATACTTAGAGATTTGCCTCTACACCGTTCTTCACCATACGGAAAGTACAAGATTAAGTCAAAAGTCAGGGAGTTTGCTTCATTCTTGGGTTTATTTCATCGGGTTATCTCCATCAGTGGTCATTAATATTAGCCTACAAAATAGATAAGGGGATTTATTTCGGGTTGATCAAGAGAGAATTGTTAAAGAGAGTACGATTCGACATCTTCTCATAGAGTATTGCTTATACAATCACGAGCTATGAAGCTAAGTAAGTAGATCCAGTTGGCATATGATGTACACATGTGTAGGATGATTCCTCTGTTAGTCATCATACTAGAGGGAGAAATGTGTACATCTGGTACTTAGTTGATTTTTTATGTTACCGTTTTGATGTTACAATTTTGACTACGCAGCGGGATAAATTGCTTTCACACAGGACTTAGTTGACTTTGGTGAAACAATTTAAATGGGTACATTCGGGACTTAATTGACTTTCATGTTACCATTTAGACTACATAGAGGAACAAATTACGTACACTCGGGACTTAATTGACTTTGGTGTAGCAATTTATATATGCACTTTCCTAGAGGGAGAAAAGTGCATTTTCGGGTCTTAATTGATTTTGGTGCTACGATTTCGACTTCAAAAAAGGGGATAAAGTATGTACTTTGGGCTGAATTCAAACAAGACTGGAATGCTTCCTAAGTGAGACGATGTTGATGGTATCATCCCCTCCCACATAGTATCCTAAATGAGAAAGGAGGTCTTTGAGCCGAGCTGGAGGAGGTTGTATGACTCAAGACTAGTGCATTGATTCTCAATCAGTCTCAAGGTGTCTGTTTAGGAGGGAGCTGAAGAAAGAGAGCCTACTAGTTGAGAGGGAGTAAAAACTCAACTAGATACTACACAAGAAGTTCAGAGCATAATTCATATCAAAGCCGAAGTATTCAGATAAGGGAACTTCAAGGATGACAATTGAAAAGCAGATTCTAGAAAACTTTGACATGACCAGAACTGTAGGAAAATGAAATTTTTCAAGACATGCAGCTTATTCAGAAACTTCAATATGACCAGAAGGGTATGAAGAACATTTTTAAACACATGTCAAGAAGTTTTGAGCAGAAATCCAAATCAAAGCCAGTGGCAGCCACAACTTCTGAGTCATCCTTAGCAGTATGATTATAGTGTGTTCGTCTACAAGATGAAGAAATAAAGCTGGAGTATTCAAGAAGATCAAGGTCGCTGAAGACAATCTCAAGAAATACTGGACTTCATTGTTATCGTGTTGATAACCCTTATCAATTTACTTTATTTTTGCTTGTAGGAAACATTGTAACCAATTCACGCGTGACACAATCTTGGAGGGAGATTGTTAGCCTTACTATTTTGTAAAGCTGGCGTCTTACACATGAATTAGACTAGCTATAGACCAACTGTTAAACGCAGGGACTATTATTGTATATGAGGTATAGATAGCTTTGTGTTAGGCTATAAATACCCCTTATGACTCTCCATGAGGGGTTGGTTGAATCATTGTGTAAACTCTATTCTTATCTTAATAAACACATAGTTCATTCCTTTTCTCTCTCCACTTTCTCTCACTACAACCATGCTTCATCTTCTATGGTTTGATCAACCAAGACCCCCCAAAAAGGTGGTTTTGTAGCATGTACAATTTTCTTAACTATGTGAAATGTGGTTTTGTTTTGGGATAATTATGTGCTTATGACTGCTATGTGAATATTATGTGGTTTGATTTGTACTTGCATGCATCGAGATGCACGACAATGTATGTGATTAGCAAGGATTTGCTATGTCTTATGTGAATTGATTGGACTTGCATGCATTACGATGTACGGCAAGGGTGATTGGCAAGGATTTTCCATGTCTTGTGTGGTCCTGCCCTAATCTATTGCTCCAGCTGGTAGGCCTTTAGGTGCATAAGTGACATACGGAGTTGTGACTCTAAGAGCATTGGTATATGATGGTTTGATGACTAGCGGGGATGCTAGGTCATGGTACATGATTAGCGGGGATGCTAAGTCATGGGTTTGTTTGCATATATTCATTGTCATATTGCATAATTGTCTACTGTTTGAAATATTGGCACAACGACTGGGTTTTAAATCAAACCTACAAGCTCACCAACATTATTGTTGACGTTTTCGAGTATCATTTTTAGGTAAAGAGAATGATCGTTAAGGTTAAGATGTGAGATAGCAGACTTTAAGTGTATCTTGTATGGATCATGTTTGAGAGGTCTTACTTTTTGAAGTATGTTATGAATTTTTTTTCTTGAGGATTGATGTTTAAGATTGTATGGACCCCTGCGTGGGCATTTGGAATTGTAAGCGACTATTTGTTATGTTCTTGGATAGGACATCACCCAAGGTTGTATTGAGGTTGATGGTAATCATGACACTCTTCATTTATGCTTTTTACTTTTCTCTATTATGTATCTTATTTTGTGATTGATCATTATTTTGCATTCCCGTGTTTCCACCAATAACAAAGTGTGACAGATTGGTAATCGGAGCCAAGGTTGTAGAGAATTAGATGTGTTGGCCTAGACTTTAACTTAGGAACCTTCATATAGTTGCATTATAGGATCTATGTGCGCGGTGTTTCGCTTCTACTTACGTATGTGGTCATATAGTATATCTTATTAGAAAGGTCAATCATTGAAATGTGTGAGCCTAACACGGAACACGACCAGGAAAGGATACGGATATAAATACGTTAGCCAATGTAGTTATCAACATATTAGGACTCAAGCGTATTTAGTATTATCATTCACACAAAATGGTGTTGACACCCTAGGACCGTGTTATGGGTATCGTAGTATATTAGGTTATACTATATATATGGTGACCTTCCTGCCTACCTAACATTGCCCATGTTCTCCCTCGTGTAGATAATTCAGCCAAGGATGACAACCCGAAGTGTTAGACGGCCTGCTACCGCATCACGAGGAGGGGGAACGGGTGGACGAGCTGGTAGAGGTGGTGGTAGAACTAGAGGTCGTTCTAGTGATCAGGGTGATGGTAGAATTGATGGTCGAGGTGGCCAAGTAGGTGGTCAGGGTATTAAGGTAAATGACGTTGTTGATAGAATCCCTAACTTCTCCACCATCATTGCACAACAGTTGTGAAATTTACTTCCCACTATTTTAGCCCAAGTAGGCGACCAAGGTAGAGGTCAAGGGAATGGTAGGAATCAAAATGGTGATGCCATTAATGACAACATCCGGGGTGATGTTAGGAATGTCATTGAGAACAATGACTGTAGGGGTTATACCTATAAGAAGTTCTTAGCTTGTAACCCTAAGGAGTATGATGGGAAGGGAGGTGCTATAGTTTACACCTGTTGGATTGAAAAGATAGAGTCAGTTCAGGATATGAGTGGTTGTGGGGAAAACCAAAAAGTGAAGTACACTACTGGTTCTTTTGTTGGTAAGGATTTAACATGGTGGAATTATCAGATTCGCACATTAGGTCGAGAGGTTGCTGTAGGTATGTCATGGGATAACTTTAAAGTATTAATGAAGGAAGAGTTTTGTCCTAGTAATGAGATGCAGAAGTTGGAAACTGAGTTATGAAATCACGCCATGGTCGAGGCTAGCCATGCTGCCTATACTGATATGTTTCATAATTTGGCTAGGTTAGTTCCTCACTTAGTAACCCCAGAAAGTAAGAGGATTGAAAGGTATGTGTATGGACTTGCTCTACAAATTCAAGGAATGGTGGCAGCAACGAAGCCAAAAACCATCCAAAAGGCTGTGTAGATTGCTGGCACATTGACTGATGAAGCCCTTAAGAATGGATCTATAAAAAAGAACCCTAAGAAGTGAGGAAATGTAGGGGAACCTAGTAAGGATAGGAATGTGAGAGATGACAACAAGAGGACCAGAACTAGAAATGCCTTGCTACAACCACCAACCCTATAGAAAGAGGGAGAATACGGGTACGGTACCCAAGTGTACCACCTGTAACTCTTACCATCAACCTGAGGCGCCTTGTTACACATGTTTCAACTGTAACTGCCCAGGTAATTTTGCTACGGATTATAGAGTGGTGCCTAGGAATGTGAACCCCATCAATGCTAGAAACCCAACTGCTAAGGCCTGTTACGAGTGTGGTAGTACCGATCACATCAAGTCAACTTGTCCTAGGTTGAATCGAGCACAAGGACCAGGAGGGAATCGTCCAAACCAAGCTTTAGCTAACAATGGGGGTCAGGGTCATGGAAACCAAAGGAACTAGGCAAGAGGTAGGGCATTCATGTTGGGAGCAAAGGAGGCTCGCCAAGACCCGAACATCGTGACAGGTATGTTTACTCTAAATGATCATTACGCCACTACCTTATTTGATTCTGGTGCCGACTATAGTTTCATTTCCACTACTTTCATACCTCTGTTAGGCATAGAGCCCAGCGATTTAGGTTTCATTTATTAAATTGAGATAGCTAGCGGGCAACTAGTAGAGATTGATAAAGTTATTAAGGGTTGCAAATGAGTAATAGATGGTCACGTGTTTAACATTGACTTGAATCATTTGAAGTGGAAGTTTTGATGGATCATAGGCATGGATTGGTTGTATAATCACAAGATCAGATAATTTGTCATGAGAAAGTAGTAGGATACCACTACTAGATGGCAGGTGCTTAGAGTGTTAGAGAAAGACCAAAAGTGAAAAGTGAGAACATACGATGAGTGCTATGGTCTAAGGAAAAGAAACAAGAAGAGATATGTGGTAGAGAGAGATTTTCCGAAGGATTTCCGGATGATTTATATGATTCCTCCTATTCGGGAGATCAAATTTTAAATGGAGTTAATCCCTGAAGCAGTACCAGTTGTGAAAATCTCCCTATCGATTGTCACCTTCTGAAATGGGGAGTTTTCAGGTCAACTCAAGAAATCCAGGACAAAAGGTTTCATTCACCAAGTCATCGCCTTGGAGCACGGTTTTGTTTGTGAAGAAAAAAGGATGGTTCTTTAGGATGTTATTGATTATTAGAGAATCTAAACAAGTTGACCATTTAGAACCGTTATCACTCCCTAGGATAGACTAAAATTTTTTTTGGTTCGATCATCTTCAAAGATCACATACTTTCTCTAAGATAGACCTTAGGTCCGGATACCATCAACTGAGAGTGGCTGAGGATGACATTCTAAAGACTGTGTTTAGATATTCGTTATGGACATTTCGAGTTTACAGTAATGCCTTTGGTCTGACTATGCACCATCGGTATTATGGATCTAATGAACCGAGTATGTAGGCCTGTATCTAGACAAGTTTTATGAATAGTGTTCATTGATGATATCTGATTTACTCTAAGACCCGAGAAGGAGCATAAAGTTCACCTAGGTTAGTCTAGAATTGTTGATTCATGAAGTAACACGCCCCGGACCCATATTCCGCTGCGACCCAATTTGGGGGTGTTACAGTTTCTTGGACATGTGATTAATGGATATGGCATTCATGTAGACCCTAGTAAGATTGAAGCTGTTAAGAATTGGAAAGCCCCTAAAACTCCGTCTGAAGTTCGTTCATTCTTAGGATTGGCAGGGTATTACCATAGATTCATTGAGAAGTTTTATAAGATAACTAAGCCGCTTACTATCTTGACTCAGAATAGTAAGACCTTTGATTGGGGTGAAGAGCAGGAAAATGCATTCCAAACTTTAAAGGGTAAGTTGTGTGATGCACCTGTTCTAGCTCTCCCTGATAGACTAGAAGACTTTGTGGTATATTATGATGCGTCCGGATTAGGACTAGGTTATGTGTTGATGCAAAGAGGTAAGGTTATAGCATATGCGTCTAGGGAGTTGAAAATTCATGAGAAGAATTACACCACCCATGATTTGGAACTGGGTGCGGTTGTGTTTGCACTTAAGATTTGGAGACATGATTTGTATGGGACAAAGAGTGGCATATATACCAATCATAAGAGTCTCCAGCATATCTTTAGTCAAAAGGAATTGAATATACGATAGCGTCGCTGGATAGAGCTTTTAGTGATTATGACTATGAAATTCACTACCACCCTGGTAAGGCGAATGTAGAAGTTGATGCACTGAGTAGGAAAAAGAGAGTAAAACCTAAGAGAGTTCGAGCTATGAATATGACCTTTCAGTCGAGTATTAAGGATAGGATATTGGCAGCTCAGAAGAAGGCATGTGATGAGTCTGCGGGATTGCAAAAAGGTTTAGATGAGATGATAGAACATAGGAGTAATGGAGCTTTGTACTACCTGGATCGAATATGGGTTCCTTTGAAAGGTGATGTGAGAACCCTAATAATGGACGAAGCCTATAAGTTGAAGTACACTGACCCAGGAGCTGATAAGATGTCTTATGGCCTTAAAGATAGGTATTGGTGGCCAAGAATAAAGAAAGATATAGCGGTATATGTTAGTAGGTGTTTAACTTGTTTGAAGGTTAAAGCTGAGCATCAAAGATCGTCTGGCTTGCTTCAGCAACCTGAGATTCCCAAATGGAAATAGGAAGGGATAGCAATGGATTTTATGACTAAGTTACCAAGGACTAGTAGTGGGCATGACACAATCTAGGTCTTTGTAGACCGATTGACTAAGTTTGCTTATTTTCTACCTATGCGTGAGGATTATAAGATGGATAATTGGCTAGGTTGTACCTGAATGAGATTGTTGCTAGGCACGGCGTGTCAATGTCGATCATATCTGATTGTGATAGTCGTTTCACGTTAAGGTTTTGGCAGTCAATGCAAGAGGCATTAGGAACTCGGTTAGATATGAGTACGGCTTACCACCCTCAGATCGATGGTCAGAGTGAGCGTACGATCCAGACTTTGGAAGAAATGCTTAGAGCGTGCGTCCTAGACTTCAAGGGAAGTTGGGATGTTCATCTTACATTAGTTGAGTTTTCATATAACAATAATTATCATTCTAGTGTGAGATGCGCGTCGTTTGAGGCTTTGTATGGTAGGAAGTGTCATTCCCCGATTATGTGGGCTGAGGTTGGAGAGGGTCAGTTGATAGGACCTGGGTTAGTACAAGAGACCATTGAGTAGATCTCACAGATTAAGGATAGACTTAAGGTTGCACGTGATCGCCAGAAAAGTTATGCCGATAAGAGGAGGAAGTCTCTAGAGTTCAGTGCAGGTGACTATGTCTTGCTCAAAGTATCACTTTGGAAAGGTGTGGTACGCTTTGGGAAGAAGGGGAAACTAGCACCTAGATTTGTTGGACCTTTTAAGATCATTGAGAAGGTAGGTCCTGTAGCCTTAGACTACCTGAGGAGTTGAATGATGTTCATGACATGTTCCACGTGTCGAACCTTAAGAAGTGTTTGGCTGATCCAACACTGCAAGTACCTTTGGATGAGATCCAAGTTGATGCTAAGTTGAATTTTGTAGATGAACCTGTAGAAATCTTAGAGAGAGAGTTCAAGAAACTTAATCGGAGTAGAATTGCCATCGTCAAGGATCGATGGAATTCGAAATGTGGTCCTGAATTCACATGGGAGCGTGAAGATCAAATGAAGCTTAAGTATCCGCACCTGTTTTGTGCTGGTAGTAGTTGAATTTTGAGGGCAAAATTATTTTTAAGGGGGTAAAATGTAACCCTTGCCTTTTCTGTATTTTGAATATTCTAATATTTGTCCTTCGACTATTTGACGTATGTCAGTTTTATTAGAATATGTACCGTGTTGATGGTGGTGAATTTATGTGATTGAGGTTATTTATGGTTTATTGTGTATAATAATCCTTTTTAGAGGGTATTATTATGTTATTGATGCTCCGGGTGGTTTGACCCGTGAATTTTGAGAAATGCCGAAAAATGAGTCCCGACACGTTTGTTAATGTTCAAATAAGTTTTTGGGAGGTCTAATGTGGAATTATATCATGTAAATACTCTAAGTTATTGGAAAAGTATTTTTAAAGTGAATAAAAATGCTAAGTAACTTTGGAGAATATTTTACGATCAAGTTTTATGAGTTTTAAGTGAACCTGACATGAAAAGAAGAACCCGAGACCCCATAGGATCCCTTGTCGTGAGCTTTAGACCAAGGGGAGACATCAAGGCATTTTTTTAGCTAATTGGTACAAGGGTGAGTACATAATGTTTATTGGATACCATTTTACACATAGTTCTTGCATTTTCAAAATCAAAAACACACACTAAAACCCTCTTTCTCTCTTGTGGTTTGTCCGCCACTTTCACACACACATACAAGATAATTTTTGATTTTTGACCAAGAGCATGGTGGTTTAGAATATTTCCGGGTTGCTTCTAGTGTTCGGGTATCCATTAAAACAACGTTTGGGTTGTCCGATTCACGTCGAAATTTATTTTGAAGACCCTTTTTGTAAGTCTTTCAAAATCAAATTTAACTTGTACTTTTGTATGGTAAATGATGCATAGATGTTAGTTGTACGACCCGATCGTTAAAAATCGAAAGTGAATGTTTATAAAATGGGATGTTAGGGCACGGTTTGGGTTCGAACTAAAAGGAAACAAGGATAAGGTTTTGTTAGTTTGATATTGTGGTCGTGATGGTTGAAAAACATTTATTGCCAATTAGTCTATTTTGGATAATAGCTTATTGGGCTTACTTTAAGCATTTTCGAAGCTTATTTTGAGCTTATGAGCTCACGGTTAAGGAAAGAAACACAAAAGAAGTGTTTTTGGTTATTACTCTAGTATGTCATTTTTTTGGTGGACTATTATTATAGCTTATGGTGATAACCAAATACGATACGTAACTTATTTGCTTATTTTTAAGCTTAATATATAGATTTTGGAGCTTATGGGCTCATGCCCTAATAAGTCCTTGTGGGCTGAGGCTTATTATGGTTCGTGTTACTTTATTACTTATTGTTTAGGCTTATTTTCTCCAATGGGCTTTAATATTGGGCCCAAAACATATTATATATATGTAAATCTCTTAATAGGCCTTAAAACCCAATAAGAGTTAGTTAGTTGTTTTGAGAGTTTTGACAAACTTTTGGAAAGTGAAATGAACTTGCGAATTGATATTGGAAGTCGTTTTGGAAAACGTGATTTGTAAAACATTGCGAGATACGATTTTAAGATTTGTGTCAAAAAAGGGTGAAATTATGAAATTGCTTGAAATTAAGGTTTGAAAACCTTGGAAAACGTTGTGTAAACGTTCAGGTCATGTCGAAAATTCGTAAAAAGTCTATACTTAGAATTTTTACATAAAACGTGATTTTTTGATTTAATAATAAAATATTATTATTTTATTATATTAATACGTCGACTAAAAGACGAAAAATATAATTTTTCTCAAAACTTTTTTAAGAAGTTTAACGTAAATAAACATTTTATTTCGTAATAGTATAAATAGTATATTTATGGTAACTAAGTGTACCGAATGGACATATCGAAGTATATTTATAAGTATTTATTATGAGAATTTACTTACTCTACTTATCTATTTTGCTTAAATAGTATAAGTATATTATACTGAGATATGAGTTGGGATATGGTATCGTTTGCAGTTAAGTCGTCAACCATCACACCACCAAAACGTTAAAGATAACCGTACAACATGCGTCTAACCTCTATGCATCAAACCTGAAAATTGTTTTGGAAATGAATGATTAAAATGGAGCATTAACTGGACTAGGTCATGTTCGAACGTCGTTGCATTTGCTTGTGTGCTATTGAGTTGGCTGATTGAGACCTTTGCTTAAGGTGAGTTCTCGTAGCCCTATTTTTACTGTTTTTCCGTTGAGGTAAAATGATACTCAAATTGTTTTGAAATGTGAGTTTCTTAACTGTGCGAAATATGGTTTTGTTTTGGGACAATTATGTGCTTATGACTGCTATGTGAATATTATGTGGTTTGATTTGTACTTGCACGCATCAAGATGCATGACAATGTATGTGATTAGCAAGGATTTGCTATGTCTTATGTGAATTGATTGGACTTGCATGCATTACGATGCACGGCAAGGGTGATTGGCAAGGATTTGCCATGTCTTGTGTGGTCCTGCTCTAATCTATTGCTCCAGCTGGTAGGCCTTTAGGTGCGTAAGTGACATACGAAGATGCGACTCCAAGAGCATTGGTATATGATGGTTTGATGACTAGAGGGGATGCTAAGTCATGGTACATGATTAGCGGGGATGCTAAGTCATAGGTTTGTTTGCATATATTCACTGTCATATTGCATAATTGTCTACTCTTTGAAATATTAGCACAACGACTGGGTTTTAAATCAAACCTACGAGCTCACTAACATTATTGTTGACGTTTTCAAGTATCATTTTCAGGTGAAGAGAATGATCGTTAAAGTTGAGATGTGAGATAGCAGACTTTAAGTGTATGGAGATTGTATGGACCCCTGCGTGGGCATTTGGAATTGTAAGCGACTATTTGTTGTGTTCTTGGATGGGACATCACTCAAGGTTGTATTGAGGTTGATGGTCATCATGACACTCTTCATTTATGCATTTTAGCTTTCTCTATTATGTATCTTGTGTTGTGATTGATCATTATGTTGCATTCTCGTGTTTCTGCCTATGACGCGGTGTGACACCAACCACTTATATCCAAACAACCGACAAGATCACAACTACATAAATAAGTCAAAAGGCTTTGCAATCTAAGGACTCCAGTAATAGACATTCGAATTAAGGCGGGGTGTGATTCGATCCCGAGAAATCCTTTAAATGAAGGGAAAAATATCTCGAAGAAATACAAATTTGGTTAGGAATTCATCTTAATCTGACGTACGATTGATTTTTTACGATGTTCCAGACAGTACCCATTTTTCTGGATAACATGCTGTATTCTAGACAATCTGTTGTATATTACTGATTTGACGCACTTAAGTTCTGAATCAAGGCCTGAGACTAAATTTATTGGAAAGTGTTAGGATTCTTGTAACACCCCCAAATTCTGGTAGCAGCGGAATGATAACAATGGGGTGCTACTTCATAGTCCATACGCACAAGTCATAGAAAACGACCTCAAAAGAGACGTTTAAATAAATTTCACATTCGTTATATTAAAATCAGAGTTTACAAAGGATCCCATTTATAATGAAATAGAAACATTTTTTTTAAAACGTTTGTCGAATGGTATACAAGTTATTAAGCCTTCAAAAACATATCTACGCGACTCAAATGCTCCCAATGCTCCACTAGCAAATAATAACCTGAGAAAATACATGCAAAAACATCAACAATAATGTTGGTGAATTCATATGTTTAAGTAAAAGCAGTGTTGAAATAATTTAAGTAATATTTCAGTAGAAAAAGAAGCGTTACGATATTCCAAAGTGTTATTTCTGAAATCCAAGTAGTGATTCCGCAAATAAAGAAGTATTTAGAAGTGGACCACAAGACTTAAGTAAGGGTGGACTAAGTACGTATTCCGAAGTCCAAAACAAGTAATGGCGACAAGAGAAACAAATCCAACAAGTCTAAAAGAAATAGGTATTATTGCACTAAGCTCATGAAACCGAAGCCTTTAACTGTTTGTGCCCTAAAACAATATAGGGTGCTTGCCAAAACATGCCTATACGTTCTTTCTCAATGTTAAATGCACCATGATCAACTTGTGACCAGAAATTCCAGGTGGGGATTGTTAGTCCCGATAGATCTATCCACAACACTAGCGCTTACCCCTACGAGGTAATTTAACGGTTCATGATAGTAGGGACTTAGATAGTGGCAATATAGTGACTACTTAGGCAATAATATTCAGGCAGTAATCTGGATAGCATACAATTTTAGAAAACACTTGTGTCCAAGGTAAAACAATCATGTTGTTCAAAATTCACGGTTTCAAATATAGGTATTCAACGATCTCAAATCATGTAGTAAACAAATCAAGCTTTGGTAAAAATAGTCACATAACGCTTATGTAGTAGAAATCAATAATAAAACGAGCATGTATTCTCACCCCGAAAACAGTTTATGAAAACCATTAAAAGAGAAAAGGTGGGGCTATGAACTCACCTTAGAAGTGAAGTGAAGAATAAGTCGAGTGAATGAATGAAAACGCGTCACGGAAATATCCGAAAGCAACCTAAGTAGATATCGGTCGTATAAGTACTAAGTACTAATAACATATATAATTCTATATAGCTACATCACCATCTAATTGTGTTTGTGAAATAATGTTTAAATCGCATTTGATAAATAATAATCATGTATTTGAACTCGTATAATCGCGTAACTAGTTTAATCGCCTTTGTAAAATAACATTTATAAAGTTTAAAACAAGTATAAATATTATTTAAGTGATTCCAAAATGTTTCGCAAAAATTTATAAAAAAAACGAACCAACACTATTCATCTCAGGAAATAGTGCACAAGTTATAAAGTAGTGTGTAACTTTCTCGTTTTAAGCCCGTTTCTTACGTTTCTTATGTCCATGCTTTCGTATTAAGACGACGTATCAAAATATGACATTTTTGTATTTCATGTCCTCTGATGAACAGTGATTTTTACTGTTCATACCAGTTATAAACTTATTTTTATAGATTTAGTTATCGTAAAACCCGTAAATGGCGTATCTTATTCGTTATAGCTCCGTTTTTAGCGATTCTTTCGAGCACGTTCTCGTAATTAAAAGTTTTATCATATAAATGATGTTTTCCAAAATAAATGTCCCTGATGAACAGTAACTTTTTATAAAATTTATTTTATAAACCCGGTATTAACGTAAAACGTATATTTGTCGTATCTTTTTCGTTATAAATCGGTTTTTCGAGTTTCTTACCTTTTTGGAATCGTCATGAGACGTACTATTTTATAAAAATATCAAACCCACTGTTTGGAAATCGAACCAAAACAGTCCCTTATTAATGAATATGTGTTTATTTATATAACTTTGTTTTTATTTACTTTTCAACTTAATAAATAATCACTAGTCTTCCACAAGCCATTATACCATATGTCTTACATATTAGTATGTCCATTAGTCCATAGTTTGTCCAAGTGTCCAATATAATAAGTCCTTAACAATGCTTTTAAATCACAACTTTCTTAAGTGAACTTTTATTTACTAGTTTATACTTATACTTTTTATACTTAAATCAACTTGGTACAATACTTATAATCCCATTATAACATGATATTTACAACTATATAACATGTGTAAAAGTCCATAAAACCATGATCACAAGTATAAGCTCATTTTCCATGATTAAAAGTGTCCTAATGGTGATTTTGCTATATAAAACTAATATACACATAAAAATCATAATTATGAAAAGATGAGGGCTTTAGATAACCTTATGTGAATGAGTGATGAATGGTAAACAAATCACACCCTTGTGATTTAAATCCTAACTTGAAAACAAATGATGAAAACCCTTGTTTTCTTAAGAAAGCCTTAACTTTCCTTTTTCTTGCTTTAACACTTGTAATGGCTTAACCAATCCTTCTAAACACCTAAGGACATCTTAGATATGTTGTAGGAATGTGTGTAATTGTTGTAAGTAAAATTTTGTATGGATTTGTGTATGGTTTTGGTTTGGACGTGAGCTAGGAGGGAGTATATGAGAGAGTTTGTGTTGTTTCACTTAGAGAAATACTACATGTATGTGTTCATTGTTAGTTTTAGGCATTATATAGTGAGGAGACTAGTCAAATGACACTTAGAGGGTTTTAGGGAAGTCTTTGGTCTTTGTCTCCTAATGTGGAGATGATCCCATGAAAATGTGGAGTGTGCTAGCTAAATATCTAGTAATATATCTTGTAATAAAAAGAGAAGAAATGGAAGTATACTTGCATTGTGAAAATATAAGTTAAATGTAAGTGTAGTTTTATTTAGAATGTGTAAAGTGTATACTTGAGAATTGTATGGTTTGGTTTATTTCTTTTATGTAAAATTCGGCCCAAGTGGTAAAGGTGGGTAAAGTTTTATAAAAATGGGTGTTTGTTGAAGCGTATATAAATTTTGGTGGTTCCGGATATACCAAAATGTAATTTATCGCGAAACGTAAACGTTTTACGTAACCAATAAAAATAAAATATAAAAAGTTGATTATTACTTTCGTAAAAATAATATATTGCTTGTTTGACGAAAACTTTAATTCGTTTGGTGTCCGTTTACGTTAAATGTTGATTTTTAACTTACGCGATTTAACTTTAACTATTAAAATTAAAAGTAAACGCGTGCGAGAATAGAAATAAATAGAAAAAAATAGTAAAATAATGACGTCATAAAATGACCTGAAAATACGAAATGTTACATTAATCGCCTGGAACTGATAATGGGTCGATGCACGTCAAATAGTGACTCAGTCAAACACCTAAATAATTATGACAAATCTAAGTTTACATTCTAAAAACTTAATGTTTGAAATGACTTATACAAATGGGTCATCAAAGGGCACTGTCGTTTATGAGATAACGTCTTATGTTTTCAAAATGTTGTTTAAACCGTTGGCTCTAGGGATGATACACGACTTTACAACCATAAGTCTATATACATAAATTTCTAAAATTATACGTTGTAACTTATATTTACCCATCCTTGGGATCTTGTCTATACTATAGTCGTTTGAATAAATTCGTAATCTCGCCAATTTTTATATTTTTCGGTTCGTTCTCTTTGTTTAAATAAAAATGATTTATTTATATCTAATATCCTTAAATTTTCAAAATAATAAGTTTTAGGTTCTCTATTTTCTACCTTTAGTAAATTACACAATTAACCCCTTTAGTTTCCATATTATCACATGTAATCCCTTAATTTCCTAAAATAGTATTTATCCAATATTTAACTTTTACATCTCACATTTTACGCTTTCAATCCTATAACTTTTACGTTTTAAAACCCGAATAAGCTTTAAAATATTTTTAGTGTCAAATAAATTATATAAACCGTGTTAGATTCGTTTACTCGTTTAAAATTCGGTTCCGTTGTTACTAATTCTATGTCATCGAAAAATGTTGTTTGTAATTTTCTACCCATTTCGAAATAGTCTTGTTTCGTTAACTAATTTATCACTTTGTTTGGGTCTCGGTATGGGACGACCCAAGGACACGGCAACATGCATGTTTTAACATATTTTTCGTCTAACTTTATGAGGTAAATTACATGCAAGTCCTAGGAAATATTACATGTATTATTTCTATACAATACAAAATAACTACATGGCCTACCTCCTATTTCTTTCTTTATCTCCTGTCGAACCCAACAGTGGGTTTGGTACCACTGTTGTGGTTTCTTCTTCCCCACAATGTACATTATAACATGCATAACTAATTCTCCCATTAAACCCACGTGGTGCCCGACTTGAATACTTGGTTACGAGGTCTTTAAATGTTGAGACACAAGGACGATTGGTGCGTCAGAGCAGGCTCAACCGCTGCTGCTATGGCCACGTTGCTAATGCAACGGCCGCGACAAGGCAGCAGCCTGTAGTGGATGTCAGCATGCATTAGGGTGCGTCTCAAGTGGTAATCACTTGTCAAGCATAACGGGGTCTTAGTACGAACCAACGAGTATACTCTACTCGGGCTCTTTGAGGCTGTGACATGCCCACAATGAGCCAAGGGCTCATTATGGTTCGTTGTGTGCTAGTTGGTTATGCCTAGGAATGAATCGAGGTCGATAAGGTAAATGCCATGCAAATCACATATGATTTATCGTTCATTCAACCTTAGTGGGCCATTATTTACGTGCATGTTTTTAAAGTTTTCATAAGAAAATTTCTTGGTTCGTTACTCGTTCTTATGAATGATATGTTTGCACTACTTTTCTATGCCTCGATATGTATGTTGCGTCGAAGGTCTTGGCATACGCATGAATACAAGAACCACGCATGGTTTGTACCATGCGTGTCGTGTACTTGCCATGCAAAACCATGGTTCGTTAAACTACATGGTAAATAACATATTAACGTTAAACTACGAGGACGACTTACCGAGGTTCGAGTTTGCCAAACGACGAGGAATGTGATGGTGTTAAGGGCTCGAACCACTCTTGGTTACTACTACCTTTGAACCCAACGAAAATCCTAACTCCAACCGTATTGTTTACTTATTGTTTTCATAGTTTAGTTGTGCTTAGAAGTGTTCATGCATGTCCTTATTTATACTCAAAATTCCCACTTGGTTACTGAAACTTTTCATTTTGCACATGAAATGGTATTATTTGTATATACTATTAGGGGATCTAATAATGATGGTGTTTCCTGATACTATTGATCTACATTAGTACTATTCCTGACTTACTATTCTTAACTTTTAAATATTGGATCAGATATAGAAGTCGTAGCATGTGAAATTTGAAAAGAATACTAGTAGGGTAGTAGAATGATGTTTCATTATTATAGTTTATATATATATATATATATATATATATATATATATTTTTATTTGAGCATAAGCGGTTTCATGAAAATAATATAAATAGGTGACTTCGCTTCACGAAGTGTGAAATGATTGTGGCTTTATCGCTACAAGTTCTAGAATATCTTTTTAGACATAAAAGTGATAATAGTAATATTCGCGTGCTATTAAGGCTCTCTATAACACGAAGTAATGCATCTTGTTTATAGAATAACCTTCTTTTGAGATTAGCGGTAATTTTGTAACTTTCGTGGTACAAATTCTTACTTAATGAAAAAGAGAAATCTAAATTCTACGAGGTGCCACAGTTTCCCGGGTTAGAAGATTTCATCCCGAAATCAAGATGATGTAGGAGATTGTGGGTTCGCGAACAAGTGGGGGTATTTGCTCTTGAACTGGTCCTCACGTTCCCACGTGTATTCTGGACCTCTACGTGCATTCCAACGGACTTTAACGATAGGTATACGGCTTCGTTTGAGTTGCTTGACCTCACGGTCCATAATCTCTATGGGATTCTTCAACGAAATTGAGTTTGTCGTCGAGTTTGATTTCCTCTAGGGGAATAACGAGTGTGTCATCGGACAAACATTTCTTTAGGTTGCAGATGTGGAACATATTGTGTACTCGACTAAGTTCTTAAGGCAATTCCAAATGGTAAGCTACTGGACCAATCCTTTCTATGATTTGGAAGGGTCCAATATAATGAGGGTTTAGCTTTCTACGCTTCCCAAATCGGATCACACCCTTCCATGGTGCGACTTTAAGCATAACCTTATCTCCAACTTCAAACTCAAGAGCTCTACGCCTCTTGTCAGCATAACTCTTTTGTCGGTCACGTGCAGCTTGCATGCGATCCCTAATCTTAAAAATCTTTTTCGTAGTCTCGTGAATAATCTCTGGTCTGGTGAGTTGTGCCTCTCCAACTTCAGCCCAACAAACAGGCGAACGACACTTCCTACCGTAAAGTGCTTTGAATGGTGCAGCTTTAATGCTCATGTGATAACTGTTGTTGTACGAAAATTCTACTAAGTGCAGATGTCTATCCCAACCATTCCCGAAGTCAATCACGCAAGCTCTTAGCATGTCCTCTAATGTTTGAATGGTCCTCTCACTCTGACCATCGGTCTGAGGATGATAAGCAGTGCTCAGGTTTAACTGCGTACCCAATGCTTGATGCAAAGATTGCCAAACTCTCGAAGTGAAATGGCTATCACGATCGGAGATGATTGAAACCGGTATACCATGTCTTGCTACTATTTCCTTGAGGTATAGCCTCGTCAATTATTCTGTCGAATCCGTCTCCTTAATTGGCAAAACGTGAGCAGACTTGTTAAGACGATCAACAATGACCCAAATCGAATCGAATCCTGCTTCCATTTTGGGTAGCTTGGTGATGAAATCCATTGTTATCTTCTCCCACTTCCATTCTGGTATATCAGGTTGGACCAATAAACCAGAGGGCCTCTGATGTTCAGCCTTGACCTTGGCACAAGTCAGGCATTTGCTGACATATGTGGGGATGTCAGCCTTCATGTTTGGCCACCAATATAGCATCTTCATGTCATGGTACATCTTGTCAGATCCTGGATGAATAAAATACTTTGACTTATGTGACTCGTGCATAATCAAAGTTCTCGTGTCACCGTAACATGGTAGCCAACTTCTATTATCCAAACATAATGTTCCATCAGCGCGGGCTTCTAACCTCTTTAGCATGCCACCAATATCTTCTGCTTCAATGTTTTCAACCTTAATAGCTTCCTTTTGCGCCTCAAGGATTCATGACGGAAGGTCTAAGCCAATGGTCATAACTAGAGCTTTTACTCATAGCGGTTTGACCCTTTCCTTCTGACTCAAAGCATCTGCTACAACATTTGCTTTCTCCGGGTGGTAACGGATTTCGCAATCATAATCACTTAAGAGCTCTATCCATCGACGTTGCCTCATATTGAGTTCTTTTTGGTTTAAGATATGTTGTAGGCTCTTATGATCAGTAAACACCACACATTTTATGCCATATAAATAGTGTCTCCAGATCTTTAGGGGGAACACTACCGCTCCTAACTCCAGATCATGAGTGGTGTAGTTCTTCTTGTAGATCTTTAGTTGTCTGGAAGCGTATGCAATAACCTTCATCCTTTGCATTAGTACCGCACCTAACCCTTTTATGGATGCATCACAGTATACCAAAAAGTCATCACTGCCTTCCGGTAGTGCTAAAATAGGTGCAGCACATAGTTTCTGTTTCAGCAATTGAAAAGCCATCTCTTGCTCTTCACCCCAATCAAACTTTCTATCCTTCCGCGTTAGTTCCGTCATAGGTTTAGCTATTTTGTAGAATCCTTCAATGAATCTCCTATAGTAATCTGCAAGACCTAAGAACTGGTGAATCTCCGAAGGAGTAGTTGGAGATGCCCAATTCTTAACAGCCTCAATCTTAGTTGGCTCTACGTAAATACCACTGCTATCGATCACGTGTCCAAGGAACTTCACCGTATGGATCCAAAATTCACACTTGGAAAATTTGGCATACAAATCTTCCTTCTTCAACAACTCTAGAATAGTCTTCAGGTGTTCTTCGTGTTCTTTCTTGTCACGGGAGTATATGAGAATATCGTCAATGAACACAATCACAAACTTGTCCAAGTATGGTTTGCACACACGGTTCATGAGGTCCATGAATACCGCAGGTGTGTTGGTCAACCCAAAAGGCATAACTTGGAACTTATAGTGTCCGTATCGTGTTCTGAAAGCAGTCTTGGGAATATCTTCTTCTTTAATCCTTAACTGATGATAACTTGACCTTAAGTCAATTTTCGAGTAGATGCTGGATCCTTACAACTGATCGAATAAGTCATCGATCCTTGGTAAGGGATAACGATTTTTCACTGTAAGTTTGTTCAACTCACGATAGTCGATACACATTCGGAAAGATCCATCTTTCTTTTTGACAAATAAGATTGGTTCTCCCCACGGAGAGGAACTTGGTCTTATAAAACCTTTGTCAGAAAGTTCTTTTAGCTGATCGGCTAGTTCTTTCATTTCTACGGGTGCAAGACGGTAGGGTGCGTGTGCAACAGGTGCAGCTCCGGATATTAACTCGATGTGAAATTCTACTTGGCGCGTCAGGGGTAATCCTGGCAAATCTTCAGGAAATACTTCCGGAAAGTCTCTGACAACAGGCACATCTTCTATTCGTTTTTCGGATGCCACAGTTTCCTCTTTCTTCATCATTTGAACTAAGAACACTTGACATCCTTTGTCGATGTACCCTTGCGTACTGATGCTCGAGATGACTTCTAGTCTGGACTCATTTTTAACTCCGCTTCTCTAACCTTGTACAATCAGCATATCATTTCCATACGGAACACGAATTTACTTCTCATAACATACAACCTCCGCGCGATGCTCGGCCATCCAATCCATTCCGACGATGACGTCAAAACTTCCTAGTTCTATAGGGAGTAAGTCAATTTTGAACAGGTGATTTTGCAAGTTAAAAGTACACCCTCTTAAAATAGTATTAGTGGTTAGCGACTTTCCGTCGGCTAGCTCCACACTATAATTAGTATCTAGGGTTGTAGGAGGGATGTCTATATATTTCCTAAAAGCATGTGACAATATCAAATAGCACCGAAGCATAAACATTATTGATCAGGAACGTACCATTCACCACATTGTTATCTTTCACAGCAGCCTCAGCACATAGGCTGTATACTCTGCCAGGTGCTCTGCGTCCTCCTTGAGTGTTGGTTGATGCTTGGTTATTTCCCTTAAGGTTTCCTTGATTCTGCCTCTGATTGTTTTGAGGATTTTGTTGGTTGCCTCGAATTTGATTTCCACGGCCTTGACTTCCATTGTTCGGACACTTGTTTTTGTAGTGTCCCTTTTCGCCACATCCGAAGCAAGTAACATCACTTCCCTGTCCTCCTTGGCTTCCGGGTCCTCTTTGGCTTGCGGGATGAGGTGGGGCTCGGCAGTCCTTGACCTTATGCCTTGCCCTTCCATAGTTGTGACAAGTAGGAGGGCATGCGTCAATGTGGTGTCGTCTACACTTCCCGCAGTAAGGTAATTTGCCAACGTAAGAACCTTGTCCAGCTGTAAACACCCTTGCTGTCTCTGGACGTTTGTTCGGATTGAGATTACTAGTGGTGTTGGGGTTGTTGTTGTTGTAGTGGTTTCCGTTCAATTTCTGCTTGTCACCAGAGTTTTCTCCTAACTCTTGGACTACTTGGTACATCAACCCTTGAGCCATTTCAATCGCTTCATGCAAATCTACTGGTTTGGACGAGGTTACATTACCCTTGATGTTCAAAGGTAGACCTTCAATGTAACGTTCCAATAACCGGTCGGTGTGGGTTACCATTTCAGGGCATAAGAGGATGAGTTCTTGGAAATATTGATTATAGGCGGTAAGGTTTGTGCCTTTTACCTTTAAATTCCATAGTTCGTTTTCCATTTTCTTGACTTCATTTCGAGGACAGTACTTCCGGATGAACATAGCCTTGAAATCACTCCAAGGTGTTGCATGAGCGGTATCGAGAGTAACAGAATGTACACGTTCCACCAAGTTAAAGCACTTTCTAGCAGTGTGCTAGAAGCAAACTTAACTCTGTCACCTTCTGCAACATTGCTAATCCTGAATTGAGATTCTAGTTTCTCAAACCATCGGGTTAAGCCTACAGCACCTTCAGTACTACAGAATTTTTCATGCGTGACTGCACGGAATTCTTTGTAGTTGCATGCCTTATTCTAGGAAGAGTTGGATCCTAGGTTGGTCTCTTCTTGAGTGCTTGCAGCATGAGTCACAGCGGAAGCTGCGAGTGCTTCAGGTACTCTTGTGGCAATGAGCTGGTTGAGCATCTGAGTGTCAATGCCACTGTTGATATCAACGTTGTTTCGGTTGGTTAAACGGTTGACTGGAGGGTTCCGACGGACAGTTGGGCGTCGTCTGGGTGCCATTTTCTATAAGAGGGACAATGGAAATGACAGTTATGACATGTATGAAAATTATATGCGTAAAGATAGCCACGGTACTACAAATGGCATGTCTTTTGAAATCAATATTGTTATTATTCGCAAATACGATACTCATTCCGAAGAGTAAGGGAATACAGAGTTCACTAGCCATGACAAACCCATAGCTTAGTGGTTGTACAAAAGACAGAAATAAAACTAGTTGTTGTTACGGTAGATTTGCTGGACCACTTCCTCGAGTGCCTCCTTCCTCTTCTGTCGTGCTTCCTCCTGAGCATTACTAACACGATCCTCCGTATCCTCACACACTTGCCTAAGCTGAGTAATCAGTTCGTCCACATATAGCGTCTCTAATGAACTTTCCTCAACTCGAGGCTTCACATCCCACAGTATCAGGAAGGCTCTTAACTCCTCTAAACAGGCATTTGGGTAACGGTCCATGTCCTCGAGAATGGTATGCAACTGTCCTTTAAGGCGCGTCATGCATACGGTCAATACTGTCTCAGGAACAGGCACCAAACTCTGACTAGTTTTTGTCCCGTAGACAGTTAGAGCTTCTTCTCCCCGGGTGGGGTCCGTTTCAGCAATCATCTGCTGGTAAGCAGCCATCGAGAATGAGGATGAAGGTGAGGGTGGTGGAGTAACCGGATCAATTTGATAATCATCAAGGTTAATAGCAGAAATCCTGGCATGTTCAGTAAGGTTTGGCTCAATGGGTAAAACAAACATACAAGCGGTACGTCTGATAGTTGGGGGAAATGGTAATACGGATGGCAAACTAAGTAATCCGAGAGTAGGACGTCTCTTATGATACACCTGGGGGAGTGTGTCGGGGAGTCTAGAGGTATCAAGGTGGTGTTATCGGTGTGTCTCAATTCATCTGAGTTCAACATGTCGCCGAGACAAGAAAATATGAAATAAGGATATAGGCATTTTTCAAAATACGCATAGTTAAGTTTGTTTAATACACATGTAACCCATATCACGTATATGTATCTCATATATGTCTATTTCACATGTATCCCATTTTAATATACATGTACTCCTTTGATTGTTGCTTCCTATGTACCCCATATTGAGTCACCAGCAATGACAGATAATAGAAGCATAATAATCATGTTAAGCAGATAAGTAGTAATAGTCTAGTGCTACCTAATGCGACCTAGTTCTCTATAACTCAGAGCTCTGATACCAATCTGTCACACCCTCAAAATATCAGAGTAGAATGGAAACCGAGGGCGTGTGACTTCATGAATATCATGCTTCTAAGCAATACGGAACGACCTCTACATGGAACGTTTAAGAAAATCAATCACTTGTATTAGGAAATAATAAATAGTTTACACATTCTGCGAAAGCATAAAAATAAGTAATGCGACATTGTTTTTAATTAGTACAAATGATCTTTAATAACTGGAAATGACTACAATGCATGAGACTTCACATAGCATCTTCGTTCTTAATACCTGAGAAAAACAATGCTAAAGTGTCAACATAAAGTTGGTGAGTCCATAGGTTTGGTTTAAGTAGAAATGTTTAATGTTTAGGAACCACAAGATTTTATACACATATGACAATATAACAGATACAAAGTCATATAAATTGCATTACTATCGTCTAAGCACATGACACTGAAGCATTAACATATACCAACAATAATGAATGCCCTTGCAGGTGTCTAACCCGGGACACCCGTAATTTGACTCAAATGAAACTGTATTCGCTTGACTAATGTCAGTCCAAGTCGAACAGGGACGTCAATCCTGATAGATCTATCCATAACATTCGCGCTTACGAGTAATTAACGGTTCATGATAAATCGGGCAAATAGCAACATGGGTTAAATCGGGACTTAGACCAATCAGTAATGTATAATTGTAATTGTGTTCACATGTTTAAAATAAGCAATGTTCTCACCTCGAAAACAGTAGAGTAGGGGCTATGGAAAAACTCACATTGCCAGATAATCGTCTGAAATTGATCAATGCACTTCAATACTGATTCAGTCAAACACCTAAGTAATTATGACAAATCTGAGTTTACATTCTAAAGACTTAATGTATGAAGTGACTTATGCAAATGGGTCATAAAGGCATTGTCGTTTATGAGATAACATTTTATGTTTTAAAAAGGTTATTTAAACCGTTGGCTCTAGTGACGACTTTACAACTATAAATACATATACAGGAATTGATATTATTATGCATCGTAATTTATTTTTACAAGTTCAGGTGATCTATATCTCAGGAAAAATGTAGATGTCATTTGTAAGTTACTAAGTATATATATTTTTTTATCGCGTTCCTTTATTTACACCGTTGGCGTCAACTAATTCGTATAATTATCAGTTTTATATATATCATGGTTCGTTCGACCCGTTTAATTAATTTGTAAAGATTAGTTATTTACCGCTAATGCCCTTAAGTTTCCATATTGTCACATGTAATCCCCTAATTCTTTAAAGTAGTGTTTATCGAATATTTAGTTTTTCACATTTTAATTTCTACGCTTTCCATTCTATTATTTTCACGTTTTAGACCCGAATAAGCTTTTAAGTATTTTTAGTGTCAAAGAATTTATATAAACCGTGTTAAGTTCGTTCATACTTTAAACTCGCCGTTGTTATTCCTAGTTCATCGAAGATCGTTGTTTATAATTTTCTACCTTCTCAAAAATAGTATTGTTTCGTTAACTAATTTATCACTTTGTTTGGGTCTCGGTATGGGACGACCCAAGGACACGGCAACATGCATGTTTTAATATATTTTTCGTCTACTTTATGAGGTAAATTACATGCAAGTCCTAGGAAATATTACATGTATTATTTCTATACAATACAAAATAACTACATGGCCTACCTCCTATTTCTTTCTTTATCTCCTGTCGAACCCAACAGTGGGTTTGGTACCACTGTTGTGGTTTCTTCTTCCCCACAATGTACATTATAACATGCATAACTAATTCTCCCATTAAACCCACGTGGTGCCCGACTTGAATACTTGGTTACTAGGTCTTTAAATGTTGAGACACAAGGACGATTGGTGCATCTAAGCATGCTCAACCGTTGCTGTTGTGGCTACGTCACTAATGCAACAGTCGCGACAAGGCAGCAGCCTGTGGTGGCTGTCGGCATGCATTGGGGTGCGTCTCAAGTGGTAACCACTTGTCAAGCATAACGGGGTCTTAGTACGAACCAACGAGTATACTCTACTCGAGCCCTTTTGAGGCTGTGACGTGCCCACAGTGAGCCAAGGGCTCATTGTGGTTCGTTGTGTGCTAGTTGGTTACGCCTAGGTATGAGTCGAGGTCGACAAGGTTAATGCCATGCAAATCACATATGATTTATCGTTCATTCATCCCTATTGAGCCATTGTTTACGTGCATGTTTTCAAAGTTTTCATAAAAAAAATTCTTGGTTCGTTACTCGTTCTTATGAACGACGTGTTTGCACAACTTTTCTATGCGTCGATATGTATGTTGCGTCGAAGGTCTTGGCATACGCATGAATACAAGAACCACGCATGGTTTATACCATGTGTGCCGTGTACTTGCCATGCAAAACCATGGTTCGTTAAACTACATGGTAAATAACATATTAACGTTAAACTACGAGGACAACTTACCGAGGTCTGAGTTTGCCAAACGACGAGGAATGTAATGGTGTTAAGGGCTCAAACCACTCTTGGTTACTACTACCTTTAAACCCAACAAAAATCCTAACTTCAACCGTATTGTTTACTTATTGTTTTCAAAGTTTAGTTATGCTTAGAAGTGTTCATGCATGTCTTTATTTATACTCAAAATTCCCACTTGGTTACTGAAACTTTTTATTTTGCACATGAAATGGTATTATTTGTATATACTATTAGGGAATATGATAATGATGGTGTTTCCTGATACTATTGATCTACATTAGTACTATTCCTGACTTACTATTCTTAACTTTTAAATATTGGATCAGATATATAAGTCGTAGCATGTGAAATTTGAAAAGAATACTAGTAGGGTAGTAGAATGATGTTTCATTATTATAGTTTATATATATATATATATATATTGTTTTCAAAGTTTAGTTGTGCTTAGAAGTGTTCATGCATGTCCTTATTTATACTGAAAATTCCTACTTGGTTACTGAAACTTTTCATTTTGCACATGAAATGGTATTATGTGTATATACTATTAGGGAATCTGATAATGATGGTGTTTCCTGATACTATTGATCTACATTAGTACTATTCCTGACTTACTATTCTTAACTTTTGAATATTGGATCAGATATAGAAGTCGTAGCATGTGAAATTTGAAAAGAATACTAGTAGGGTAGGAGAATGATGTTTCATTATTATAGTTTATTTATTTTTTTTTTATTTTTTTTTTGGTAAAGGGGAAAGGTTATTTATATGTATATATATTTTTTTAAAATTTGGTTAAAGGTTGTCATGATTTGTAAATTGTTATGTCGAGTCCTGAGATGGGTAGTGTACCAAGATAAAAATCTTTATAAGGAAAACTTTGGGCATAAACATGGGCACGGGTATTTATTTGAGCATAAGAGATTTCATGAAAATAATATAAATAGGCGACTTCGCTTCACGAAGTGTGAAATGATTGTGGCTTTATCGCTACAAGTTCTAGAATATCTTTTTAGACATAAAAGTGATAATATTAATATTCGCGTGCTATTAAGGCTCTCTATAACACGAAGTAATGCATGTTGTTTATAGAATAACCTTCTTTTGAGATTAGCGATAATTTTTTTTTGCAACTTTCGCGGTACAAATTCTTACTTAATGAGAAAAGAGAAATCTAAATTCTACGGGGAGCCACATGGTTCGTATTTTAATTTTAGTTTACCAATTGCTGATGTGTTATTGCTAGCATTATCCAATGTGATTGGCATAATTTTATTTTCCAAGTTAAAATTGACAAACACATTTCTCAACATTTTAGCTAAAGCACTACCCGTGTGGGAAATCGGAAAGTCTTCGAATGCAATGACCCGCTTCATCACTTGCCAAGTACCGGGTTCTATCCAATGTGCGATAACACATATGTAACAACCGGGCAGCCCATGAGGAGCGGTCCAAACATTCATTATTAGGTTGACATTAATTGACTTTTCAAGTCTTTTTCTTCGAATTTTGACCTTAAATATTTTTGTTTTTGTTATATAATTCTTAATGAAAAATATATAAATTGATTCGTTTTTAAATGTATTTTCATAGTTATGATTTTCATCAACTATCATATAACACAAACAAAAATATTTAAACTCAAAGTTGGAAGAAATTGACTTAAAAAGTCAATAGAGGACAATAATTTTGGGACAGAGGGAGTAGGATTTAAGTTTAGAAAACCATCAATTATTGATTGTTTAGTCGCTACCTATAATTTCATTGCATCACGTTTGAGAGTAGTACGACTTACATGATTGTATTTTGTTTGCAAATAGTTCTGAAACACCCTCGTTGTTTGCTCGTCGTCAAAGTGGTTAAATGGTAACCCTCGTTGAATCACGAAACCCGCGAATTGTTCATGAAGAGCATCCAGATTGTACACGAAAATACTCTCATCTTAAGAAATAGACGATTGCCCCGATTGCGCAACCCTCTTTAGTGCTTCACAATGTGGATGCAAGATATGATTCTTCAACGTCGAGTTAGAATTTTCGAAAAGAAATGAAAGCAATGAATACATTGAACTTTTTTCGTGTTGTCGGACATTAGGCAAAGGTTGAAGTCTTTCCAAATAATCGAAACCCCCAGGTTGAAGACTTCAACCTTTGCCTAATGTCCGACAACACGAAAAAAGCTCAATGTATTCATTGCTTTCATTTCTTTTTGAAAGATTCTAACTCGACGTTGAAGAATCATATCTCGCATCCGCATTGTGAAGCACTAAAGTGGGTTGCGCAATCGAGGAAATCATCTATTTTTAGAGATGGGAGTATTTTCATGTACAATTCAGATGCTCTTCGTGAACAAGTCGCGGGTTTGGTGATTCAACAAGGGTTACCATTCAACCACTTTGATGACGAGCAAATAACGAGGGTGTTTCAGAACCATTTGCAACCAAAATACAATCATGTAAGTTACACTACTCTTAAACGTGATGCAATGATGGTTTTCTAAACTTAAATACCAATGTCAACCTAACAACGGATATTTGGACCACTCCTCATGGGCTGCCCGGTTCTTACATATGTGTTATCGCACATTGGATTGAACCCAATACATGGCTAATGATGAAGCGGGTCATTGCATTCGAAGACTTTTCGGTTCCCCACACGGGTAGTGCTTTAGCTAAAACGTTGAGAAATGTGTTTGTCAATTTTAACTTGGAAAATAAAATTATGTCAATCACATTGGATAATGCTAGCAATAACACATCAGCAATTGGCAAACAAAAATTAAAATACGAACCACCAATGGACGGTAGGTTTTATCATAGTCGATGTGTTGCACACATCATTGACTTGTGTGTGCAAGATGGTTTAGCGACGCCCACAATTAATAATATCAAAGAGCCTTATAAAACAATGTTAAAAGATGTATTTAGATCGGGTGGTAAAAACCATCAACGCTATATTAGAATCTATAAACAAGCGGGAAAACCTTGTTTATCACCTCATTGGGATATTCCGACAAGATGGAACTCCACTTATCATATGTTCCTAAGTGGTTTAAAACAAAGATCTACTTTGATGTATTTTCATGACCTTTTGGCTAGCAAGGGTAGGTGTGTTCATTTCCTGGCTGAGAATTGGGTTACTATTGAAAGTTTAACCCAATTACTTGAAGTGTTTAACAATGTCATAAAAATTTTATCGGGGGTTTACTACCCAACATCTTCATTGGTACTTCAACAGATTTTCTTCATGACTACCAAACTAAGCGAATATGAACTTAAGGGGGGTATATTTGCAACGATGGTTAAACCAATAAAGGAAAAACTTAAGAAGTATTTTGAAAGAATTCGACCGATAATTACTTGTGCAGCTGCTTTAAATCAATGTTTTAATGTAAACGGGGTAGAGTTTCTTATCGAGTCGATAAGTACGGATTTGAAGTTTTTTGACGATAGTTATGCAACTAAGGCAAAAAAATGGTTCACCGACTCTTTGAAAGGTTTGTATAATATTTATTATACAAAATATGGTAACCCAACAACAACCGAATCAAGTAGTGGGGGTGGGGAGTCTTCATCGAAGGCAAGTGGCGGGAATCAAATGACCCGGTTGCTATACTGGTTGAAAGAACATAAAAACAAAAAGGAAAGGAGTGATCCTTCATTATCCTCCGAATATGAGCGATATGTTCATTCCGATTTTGTCACACATCTTCAAACAACGGAGTTTGCAACTTTTGATGTCCTGGGTTTTTGGAAGGCAAATGAAACAATGTTTCCCGTTCTATCCCGCATGGCCATGGATATACAAAGTGTCCAAGCTACTTCGGTAGCTTCTGAATCCGTATTTTCAACAAGTGGGAGGGTGTTGTCAATCTGAAGAACAAGACTCACTCCGGCTTCCTTAGAGATGTGTATGTGCTCAAAAGATCACTTGGACGCTCAAGAGCGTAAACAAGACAAATCCACTCTTGAAACCCCCGTAGACTTTGAAGACGAGATCCTGGATGCCGATGTGCAAGAAAATGAAGCCATTCCACTATCTGATGAAAAAATTGCACTTGATGCTGCTAGCTGCGAAGGTTCTATGTCTGGACCCGGTTCGGGAGGAGAAAAGCGTGATGATGTCTATCATGATGATTACTAATTGTCGATTATGATATTATATTTTCAATTCCGATGTATTATGTTGTATTTTCTTTTCCGATGTATTAGGTTTTCTATTAAATAAAAGTTGAAGTTTATTCAGTTTATTGCGTATAAATCCACAAAAAACAAAAAACAAAAACCGGTCCAAATCGGTTTGACAGTTTAACCGGTTCCAAACCGGTGTGACCAGTTTGACTTTTAAACCGCCCAAAACCGGTTCTGATTTCACTTAAACCGGTTCAGACTGGTTCGTTGACCGAAACAGGTTCTGCTAACTGAAACCGAATCAAACTGGATAACCGGTTTGTGCACGTCTAATGCCATACATGATGTATTTTTAGCTAGCTATCTTGTATTTTTTTAGTTGACATATTCTTTTTGGCCAATTGGAAAGCAAACATTACTTCTTTCATGCACCATGGTACGTATTAGTAGCGTACGTATCTTGGACAATTGTCAATTTTCTTATATTTTGGACAAAATCCAAATCGATAAGTGCTCAAGTTCATCGAAGACTCAAGGAGCGATGATTTGTCGCTCTTGGTAAAGCTTAATTTTTATGTTACTCTAATATACGTATATAGTCTAAAAAAGGTTCAAAATGGATACACTGTATGGTAGTGGACATATGATATGTAGCAAAATCTAACACAACACAGTATACAGTCACGAAGTGTGGGTGCGCACATATAGAGGATTTCGCTTGTTTTACAAACTATTAAACCATGGATGGAACTATTAAGGGGCAAGGGAGGGTCCCCCCCCACCCCCCTCCCAAAATATATGACAACTAGTGTAACAAGAACAATACCCGTGCGTTGCACGGGTAGACGGTTATTTATAAGTTAAGAATTGTTATAACATCTAATATTAAAAAAACCCTTCATAAGCTGAGATGAAATCAATTTGTATAGAATAACTATATAACTCTGATAAAAAAAAATTGTACAACTTGTATGATACTTTTATGTTATCAAGAACAATAACAAAGCATGAAACTTTCATAGACAGGAAAAACCTTTTGGTAAACCTAATTAAAGTAAATATCTATTGGAAAAACCTTTTTAAGATTATTATACAACATATAAATTCACCCAAATATCTTTGATTGTATCATTGAGTATTCAAATGCAAGATCATCCTTTTGGTCTGCGTGTTGCATATCCCCGCTACCTCCTTGTCCACTTTTAGAATTTTCAACATGTACCTCTTTGTCTTACTTTCCTTGTCAAGATCTCATCTTTTTCAACTTGGTGTTGAGCTACTTTAAACTAAACAAAATCTATAACATAAACATTTCAATTGGATAAAGCCATATCATTAACCTTTAGATGAAATGAAATAAAAAAAATTAATCTAATTAAGCACATATATTTTAAGTATAACTTATAAATTTCACGATTATTATTCATAAGGTAATACAATATTAATTAGTAGCACATATCGTAAAGCATACTTATTTATTGTATTTACAATTTAGCATATTATATATATTTGCTTTTTCCAATTGTACATGTATGATGTATATCTCTTTCTACATGAAATAAGTTGACCATTTATGACAATTTCTTCATGACATATGCCAATAGGCCATACTCTTTTTCTTCAAATCCAAGTCCTACAAGTCATTATAACATACAGGAAACAACCATTTTTTGTCAATAATTTACTTTCATTGCATAAGAAAGTCTTTTAGTGAATACTTGTCACTATTATAAAGTATTATGCATAAACTCAATCAAACTCTTTCATATACATATTGCTATAATATTCTTAAAAAGTAGAGCTTAGATGTGTTTCTTTTACTAAGTGTGGCCTTATATTTCTCTATTTTGTTAACCTACATCTTATTGAATTAAGTTGTCATTTCTTCATTCACAAACCCTCCACCCTCATATGCTTTGTTTCCTAAAGTTGCATAATGCACATCTATCTTTTAAATCACCATATCTAAAATGGACTACTTGTTTACTTTGCCAACAAAAGTTTATTCCAATAGCTATCGAATTAAACATAAAAGACAAATAAGATAATATATAGTTGCACAGTACCATGCCAACTACTTTTCCATTTTGCATTTGTCCATGCTACAGTCTCTTCTGAACTGGTTTGTGAATATCAAAACTAAAGTTATATAAAAGACGCAAATGTAACCGTGAGACCTTAGTTTTGGCAAGTTGGTACCTACTCATGTTGCGGCCTTTTTCCTCTTTGTTATGCTCAACCGTGAGGCCGTGACATAATGTGTCATTCAAACGCTTCACATTCTTCATGACCATCAAACACAAAGCTTTAAAATAAGTAGTAAAATAAGTCAAACAAATAAAAGAAAGTAAGCAACGTATTATTACATATGAATGCAAACTATAAGCACAAACTCAAGTCACATATGAAAGAAAAAAATAAAAATCATGGATAAAGGTAGCAGTGGTGTATGTCTCTTTCCTACGAAAAGGAGACGACAGAGCAACGATAGAAGGTTCATCTTGGGTACAACAAAGGAACCTCAAAAGTAAAACACATCAAAATATAAAACACGTATATGGAAGGGATCGACCAACTTGCTATGCCTTGTAATCTCTAAAGTTTTTAATGAGAATTTCCATTCGAATATGAACCATGACCAAGAGCTACAGCCAACAAAGCAACCTAATTAAATCGTGAATTACATAAATAGCACCAGACAACAATATATAAGTATAATAAGAGAGTAGTTTAAAGATTCGTATTGCTAACATAAATAGCACCAGTCAAGACAATTCAATCGTTATTGTTATCTTCGTCCTAAAGAAAAACACCTTCCCACTCGAAAAGGTCCTACAAATATGAAACAAATCGTTAAGAGCCAAAGTTAAGATATAGAGTAAATATTCGAGATTATTATTCGTACCACCTAGTCATCTAAATCTTGGTTAACAATGACACCATCCCACTTCCACTCACGTCTGTGTTGTTTCTTTGCCATAAGCGATTCAAGGTGGATATGCAGTGCATGAAAAGTTAAGAAAATCAATATAAATTTCACAACATGTATAAAAATTCAAGGAAATAAGAAGAATAAATGTCACCTGGTTTTGATTGGAATGATTATATATCGACTTGTTAAAGAATATGACGCCACTTTCTAAACTGAAAATACATAATTTGTGGAAGTTAGTTAATGTGGATTTCACTATCTGTATTTATCTATTTAAAAAAATCATTTTGTACTTATCTTCACATATCTACTATCTAAAACGTGAGGCAATAGGGACGGAATACGTCAAATGAAAATCAACAAAAATTTTGCATGAATTTATGTGGTTTAGATTATTTTCAAAATGATTTATGTGGCTTAGATTAAGGTCATGTCATATTTTTTATCTTTGTAGCACCAACAATAAATAAGTTAAATTATTATGCTCGCTTGTTTTAAAATTATAGTCTCCTTTTTTATTTTGTGGCAACTAATGTAAATATTATACTTCATGTTTCAAAATTATAGTCCTAATATTCGTTTCAGATGTCTCAAAATTATAGTCCTCGTATTCGTTTTATTATATACGAGTTTATCTTTCTATAGTACATTAGTTACGAACAATTGATAGGTTACAAAGAAGTTCATCTAAACTTCAAAAAATTTCACCCCCTAAAAAAACGTTCAAGTTCCGTCACTGTAATGAACTGTTAAGTTTTAGCTCGTCAGGGTATACATATAGAGGTGTCTCTTTGTGTTTTTAGCCTACTTATCTAAGAATAACAAGCTAGATTTATTTAGAATTGGATATCAAGTTCAAAATGCATATTATTCTATTTGCAGAACGAACATGGTCATCACAAAGAGGCATGCAAAGGCAACTGGTGAATGGCCATGGTTAGTTACTTGTAATATCTCAAAACTATTATTTAACCGAACTCATGTGATTATATATAACAGGTTTTAGATAATCATCACCCCACCCCGTTTTACATCTCAAACATGATGCCACCACATATGACACATACATACATGAGCACTTTTTAAAATTAACATATGACACAAACACGAGACATGCACACATATGTATACATGTTGAACTTTAGAGGTAAAATTTTCTCACATAGATAATACCAAGGCCTACTGAGTTAGTGGCCGGGGTGGTGGTGGCCGCAGTCACCATCGCGGTGCCGCTGCCACCACCCGCCCCGCGACCACCACCCGCCCCGCAACCACGAGGAAATTACATAATTGTGATGGGTGCACAGGTTGCATATTCACGGGAAATTACATATTTTTGATGGGTGCACAGGTTGCATTATTACGGGGAAAATCTTGTGGTCCTACATTATACGTTTTTGGTGACTATTATAAGGATTGATATGGTCATGCATACTTTGTAAATCTTTGGATTTCAACATTTACAGTTACAAAACTCTATGAACTCACCAACTTTATGTTGACCCTTTTAAGCATATTTTTCTCAGGTGAATTAGATGCTTGGCTTACTTAATGTGCATTGGAGTCTAAATTTGACAAGATAAATTCATGGATTACTACTTACATACAAATGATCAAATCTCGTTGTATTACTTTCAAGCTTTTCATTGTGATGCAATTATGGGACAAATGTTATATCAATTTCAGGAAAATCAACGAGATTGCTTTTCAAACGACACATTTAGAGGTTGTTCTTTTGTATCTTGTGCTGTTGTATTATGAAGTAACACCCCCGGATATATTTTCGTTGCGACACATTTTTAGGGTCAGTGTAACAAAATGCAAGAAAATGTTAGGATGGCCTCTTGTCTCTTGATTCAAGCACCAAAATCATCAACATGTAACTCATTGTAATGGACAGGCTTTGTGGCTTTCAAGTTAGATTGTAAACTAAAAGCCCACCATAAATATTCAAGATAGTAACCGCAGAAAGGCTTTGTGGCTTTCAAGTTAGATTGTTACAACAATAATAGCTCATAAACCCCTTCTTATGATTGTAAATTAAAAGCCCGCCATAAATATTCAAGAGAGTAACTGCGCGCAGGCAGTCATTGTGGCTTTCAAGTTAGATTGTAACATCAATACTATTGCTGGAGTAACCCACGACTCTTGGTATTAGGCGTAGGGTCTATGGTATTCCCTTATTCAATTCAACCAATCATTATTTAATTAACAAACTGGATCTTATAGTATTATAGAAGATTCAACTATAAGTCTACAAGCATCACTTGTGTATTAAAGAATACTACGCTATATTAATATTGAAGATATATACGGTTGTATCAACTTTCTATGATCATATGATATATCCTAAACATTTGTAAGACCCGTTCATTTACTTAGTATCACACTAACATACACTTTTACACACTCACCAACTAACAAAAACAAACACTGGTAAAACTTTAAGTGACTTTGTTAATTAAAATAAAGTCAAAGTGACTAAGTTAAAACAAATCTCAAAATTGGTTACTATCTAATGATTTTCAGCAAAAGTTAATCGGGGTTACAGAATGCTTTGTACATATGTTGATATTTTATTGTGAAAATATTCACCATTGTTCCACCAATGTAATACTTTTTTCATCTATAAAAACCACATAAGTTTAAAATTTGTATCACTAAAGTGAGTCAGAGTTTTCTTCAATTACAAAAAAACGACTCATGTTTTAACATTGTTAAACTTTAGTGTATTTATAAAGACAATGATAAAAAAAAATCTTAAATAACTTTTGTACCATAAAATTATATGATATTTAAGTTTTCTCAACAAACTTTATACACCATATATAATAATAACAAATTAAATAGTTTTTGTACCTTTGTTAAATAAGTATTCAAAATTTTCACAATTTTAGAACAACATCTAAACTTAATGTTTTATGTAGTGAAAATAAAATTTGAGTGACTTTATGGAATCAATAATAAAACTTGAGTGACTTTTGTAACTAAAACAATGTTTGAGCGACTTTAATTGAACGGTATTAAAAGTTGGTCATTTTTCATGAATTTTATCATATTTTGATTGCATACAACCTTTATCATGAGTAGATTACTCCATAATACGGTAACATTAATCTTCTAAAAAAATTCTTTTACATTTGAAATATTACCAAAAGAAAAGAACAAAAGGTTCTCTTTGTGAAAAATTGGGGACATGCCATATTGAAATGATAGGTTCCTATCAAATTTTGATTAGTTAAATTATGATCCAACTAAGTTGCAAATGGTGCATTTGAAACTACATAGTCATTTAACCTTAGAACTGAAGGGTCTTCTTGATACCATCATGGACTTCGTATAGACAGGTAACATAGGTGTTTTTTCAAAACGGATATGCTGGAACTGGAGTTACATTCTTATGGAAGACACTCACAGTCGGGATAAGACAAAAAGGTGATATAGTTTTACACGTACCTTCCAACGTCGCATCTTTGTTAATGATTGGTGGGAGAACCGTATATTCACGATTTAAAATTCCCATGAACATTAATGAGGATTAAGGACTACACATGCTCTATAAATCCTCAAAGTGATGTTATTGCATAGTTGCGCAAAATGCAAACTAATTATATGGCTGAAAGGACAGTGACTAACAATCATTGCTTCGAGGCCTTAGAAAAACCATTAAAGAACATTTTCTATAAGTAAAAACAAGCAAAATTACTCGCGCGTTGCTGCGGGCGTTAATTTTTCGCGCGTTGTTGTGGGGTATTATTTTTTTTCTAGGTTTATTTGTTCAGGCTTTTTTTAGGGTTTATTTTTTTGGCTCATGTTTAATAGTTTGTTTTTTTTCTCATATTAAATGGTAGTCGCGCATTACTGCAGGGTATTTTTTTTCTTATTTATGGCAAAAGAAAAGGAGAGGGGGGATTATAAAGGTTTTTTTTTGGGCTGATGAACAGTAACACTGCCGGGCCGGGCCGATGGGCTACACTGTTCATCGATGAACAGTAGCCCGAACATTGTTCATTCAATGAACAGTGTTTTGGCATCTTGAAAGGGGGACACGTAGCATGTGAAATGAGTATATATATAATATGAAACTCTAGATACTTCGTTCATAAGGATTAACACAATGAACATGGTTTACAAAGAAGTGCTACACATTTTTTGATCACATCTACGTGTTATCGTATCTCGCGTTAGTAGAAAAAAAGAAGTGGATGTGTTTACGTTCTTTTTATCTTTTTATCGGTTATTCGACTATTGTGTTTCATATAACATGTGTTTCATTGTTACCAACTTTACATTTTATGTTTACTTATCCAAACGTGTTTTTTTTCAACCTCTAACCAGAGCCGGTTTTAGGCTTGTGTAGAGTGATCAACTGCATAGGCCAACGTCCTTAAGGGACCTCCAATTATATGCGCAAAATGCAAACTAATTATATGGCATGAAAGGCCAGTGACTAACAAATATTGCTTCGAGGCATTAGAAAAACCATTAAAGAACATTTTCTATAAGTAAAAATATGAAACTCTAGATACTTCGTTCATAAGGAATAACACAATGAACATGGTTTACAAAGAAGTGCTACACATTTTGTGATCACATCTACGTGTTATCGTATCTCGTATTAGTAGGAAAAAAAGGAGTGGATGTGTTTACGTTCTTTTTATCTTTTTATCGGTTATTCGACTATTGTGTTTCATATAACATGTGTTTCATCGTTACCAACTTTACATTTTATGTTTACTTATCGAAACTTGTTTTTTTTCAACCTCTAACCAGAGCCGGTTTTAGGCTTATGCAGAGTGATCAACTGCACAGGCCAACATCCTTAAGGGACCTCCAATAATATCTCAGTACATATAAAGCGACCTAATTTTTGTAAGCCCATGTTATCTGTTGTTCAATTTATGACAACGGTATGTAAAAGAAAAGGGATTTAAACTGCTAATTTAAACAACCAATATAATTTTAAACTTAAGGCATCCACTGTGGTGGGTTTATGAAAAAGTTTATAAACGTAAAAACGTTTATGTTTCATTTCAACCATAGTAGACACTCATTTCATGTCTATGTGGAATGAAGAGGTCCTAATTCTTGAACCTCTTTATAAATTCAATGCATTTAATTCATAGTAGACACTCATTTAATGTTTTCGATGAAATTGTATACTGTATTTCTTTTTACTTTATTTTTATTTATTAAAAAAACTTAAGAACATAGTGTTACTTTGACAGATAGATGCATGTAGGGGTGTCGGTACAAGCCTAATACGAACCCGAACCCAATAAGTTGGTTGTTTTGACCCGAACCCGATAACCCGACAGTGTCATCGGGTCGGGTTAAATTATTTTTCCTTATCGGGTTATCGGGTCAATATGATAAGACTCGAAAAATTGCTACAATATCTATTTTTCTTTTTTAGATAAAACCTTGTAAATAACTAGTCTCGATCGAGTAGATTGGTGATAAACTGCATATTTATAAACTTTAAATTTACATTATAATACCATAAAGAATCTTTTACTTAGTAAAGGAAAACGTCAAGTGTGATATTCGTATTTCATAAAAATCAAATCATACTTTATTTGGTAATATTTTTTAAATTATTATTTATTTATTTTATAAACATACTTAAGTAAAAAAATCTAAATATTTCTTAATTTGGTAAAATTGTTTATAAATTTGTTTTTACATATTTGAAAAAAAGAATAACTAACATAAAAATATAAGTGTCAAAAATAAAAAGAAAAAAACGGAAGTAATTTTAAAGAAGTTATCTGTTAAAAAACTTCAAAAAAGTGGAAGTAATATACAAACATATTAAGGGTTAAAAGTAAAAGTTAGAAAAACAAAACCACATAACAATTCACTACCCCTCACTTCCAACACTATGTTTTCTTTCAATTCACTCTTCAAGTCCATGTCGAACCCTAAATTAAAATTTTGGTGATTTGAAAAAAAAATTGAAGAACATCTGTTTCAATTTTCTTTAAATGTCGTTGAAGTGACTCTAATGATAAACTTTCATAATCTATTTATTCAAGAACAAAGACTCTCACCATGGGCGTAAAGGTATGGTTTTAAATATCAAATTTTTTGACTGTGTTTAAAATCGATATAGGGATTTTAGTTTTATTCTAAAAGAGTTTGTGATTTTGTTGTTAATTTTGAGGGAAAAATTAGGGCTTGATTGAAGCTCTAATTTGATTTATAAAGATGGCCAGGAAGAAGATCAGATAATAAGATGATTGGTGGTGTTGAATTAGTTATTATATCTCCAAAGATATATACTAGTTTGTGGGAGATGCTTCCACGAAAGTGGACATACTCATACTTTGCGGGATCGAGTTTGTGGGGTACATACAAGTTTGGGATGCGCTTATTGGGACTGCTACTTGGATGTTGGGATGTGTTTCTTGGGAGTTGGGATGCTACAGTTAAAGGTAATGTACCATGTAATGCTTTTCCACTAAAGGTGTAGATTTGCGGGAACACCTTTTTGGCACCAACCATTGTCCACCCCACAAGGAATAGCTCGGACAACTCTCCTGGCTAGAGGAGCACCACCTGGAGTGAGACGAGCCGAGACTCGACCCCCGATCTCTTATTCCACAAAGTCTCTCCAGTGTGCCCATAGGTTTTGCGGAGGCGGGTACCTATCTGAAGCAAATGCCAATGATGGGACTCGAACCCGGGTCTATTGACTCAAGCACGAGAGATCTAGCCACTGGACTAATGCTCCAGTGGTGTATCATGTAATTCTTTAATAGGTATTCGTTGCATCTTGGTCATGGTCAAGTTGATGTAGTTGTTGCTATTAGGGGGATTAATTTGGCTACCCATAAAGATCATGTAGTTTTATTAGACAACAACTAAGTAACTAAAATAAATTAGCTTATGAATCATCCACATAGCATTTAGTACGGTTAGCTTGGTGGTTTATATGTCGGTGGGTTACTACAAGCATGTTGAGGCTCATGTATGCTCATCAGTACTATATTATGTTACATGAAACAAGTAGGATTGCATGTCTTAAATCTTTTTAAGAACATCTAAGGTCTTCATCATACTGCGTGATGTATCAATGTAACAGTGTCATCAAGATTGATTGGAGATTTTCTAAACTATATATATAATATATATAATACAATATATATAGTAAGTATAAAAACAATCAATGAAACCGAGAAGTAGTATAGAATGTTCCCGGGTCGTTTATCTCCAACGAGGCTGTGCTGGAGAATCGATACAGTCAGAAAATTGGAGTTTAAATGAGATTAATGATTTGAGAGTGTAAAAATCTAAATTAATCAATAACAAGCAAAAACGATTGAGAAAACCTTAAAAATGAAAGCTAAATAACTTAAATCCTAAAACGGACACGAAAAACGAGGGTCAAAAACCTAAATTTTGCAAATTAAACCCTAAAACAAATTTAAAAGCTAAAATAGATTCTAAATGCCAAATAACAAAGTTTAAAAAAACTAGACTGAAAACGGATGTCGTTTGACCCAAAAACGAGTCAAGACAAGAACCGTGCCCGAGACCCGTTCTTTAAAAAACAAAAGTTTGCAAAATTAACCCTACAAAAATTTTTCTATGTTTCCTACGTAAAATATGACTAAATAAAATTTCCTAAAAAAGAAAAATATTTTTTTGATAATTTTTGTATTTTTTATGAATTTTTAAAACTTTTAAAGAAATTAAATTATAAAAAATACTAAACTAATATAAAAAATTCTGAGAAAATTACTAAAATTACTTTACCCTAAATCTTACCTAAGAAAAATAAGAAGCCCGAAATTCGGCTTATAAATAAACTGAAAATAAGCTCAAACGAGCTTATAGCTAAAAGGGGTCAAACACCCTTAAATACCAAGGTGCCCAAGGGTCTAACAGAAAAGACCCAAGGGCACAGCGGTAAGAGTGTTTATAAAGAAGAGGTGTATTGAGGGTTGAGACCCGGGTTCGAGTCTTGCTCACCCGGGTTTCCTCTTATCTCCTCTTTTTTTTTAGAAAAACTTTTTAACCAAACTTGTTAAGCACCTTGAGCTTATCATTTTTTTATAACTATGACTTTTTGAGAATGCTTATAAATAAGCTGGAAAAAGGGCTTTTTGATGGCAGTTTGCTTATATTGAGCTTAAAGGCAAAAATGGCTTTTTCTTTATGGCTTTTTGGACTAATAAGCTAACATTTTAACAAATAAGCTTAAAGGGATTACCTAACCTAACCTAAATAAGCACTTATGAATTAAATTCTAACAACTAAATAAGCTGGAAAAGGCTAAATAGACAGAAAGCTTAACTAAGCTTAAGGGCACATGTGGCTTTTTCTTGGTGACTTTTAGCACATAATAAGCAATGGGAAAGGACTAATAAGCAAACACAGGCAACAATGGGAACTAATAAGCAAGAAGAATCAAAAATCAACAACTAAAAAGCAAAATAAGCAGAAAAGTGAAATTAAGCTATTTACTCTACTACACTAAATAAAACAGTCAAGTCCCTAATTTGAGCTTAAATTTAAACTACCTAGAGGCCAAGCTAAGGTCTACAACTAAGGGGACTTATAAAAGAGCTTATTGGCTTTTTAGAAAAGCCAAAAGCTTGAGCTAAGGTCCCCTAATAAGCTAGAACAGTGGGCTTGAAAATAAGCCCCTAGCACCAGGGGAAATGAACTAAAAAAGGGGGCTTAATTTGACAGCTTAAAATAAGCTGTCAAATAAGCTCAAAATGAAAAATAAAGTTAAGACAGATTGAGCATAGCTTAGGGTGAGCTTATGCTCAAATTTTAAGCTTCTAAAAACACTTTAAAGCTGCTGATTTTTGCAAAAAGAAATAGGTAATTTGACTTTTGAAAAACTTGAAAAAAATGTTGACAGAATTTGTACAAAACACAAGGAACTCCTAAGGCTTTGGCTAGTTGGTTCTTGCACACACAAATGACACCAAATTAACACTACAACTCAAGTTTACAAAAGCTTATCAAATAAGCTCTTTGAGTCTCTTTTAAAACCAACAGTTTTAAGGAACAACTTAGAAAACTTGAAAAACACTTTTTGGACTTAAAATTTTTGGAAAACAGACTCAAAATATCTTAATGACTTAAGCCAAAGTTGAACAATTGACATCAACCCATAACCTTGCCATTTTGACCCATTTTGGGCATAACCCAAACTTTAAGCAAAAATTTAAAAAGAAGTATACCTTTGATCCTTGCTCAAAACAGGATTATGTGAAACCTAAATAAGCTCTAATCCTACCCCTTAGCTTATAAATAAGCTATACTAAGCACCCAATGAGCCTTCCATTTTTGCCCATTCATCCATTTGCTATCAAACAGTAACTCTTTTTTTTTCTTTTTAATTTTTCTTAAATTCTTGTATTAAGGTTTTAAAACAGATTATAAAGGACTTATATCAGAACTTAGAAGTGAGCTTAAAGGAAACAAGAACTTGGAACACAATTTAAGAGATAAACTGAATTTTCATTGAAAAAAATACAAGTACATAAAAGGTAGGTTAAAGACTTAGAAAACTAAAACTGAACTTCTCTAAAATAAAACTCTAACTAAAAAAACTACTCTTGCTGAGGCCGAGTTACCACCTCGTAAGAGGTTTTGTCTGACTGCTCCCACATCGAGGTATGAGGTTGGAGAGAGTTTGACTACTGCTCCTAGACCTACTGGAGTTCATAGAGCAGACTATAGGTTTATCGGCACTATGGATGCCGAGATCAGACGTCAGAGAGCCGAGGAGGTCGGCTATGGTATTAAGGATGTTTGGGTAGACCCGACAGAGGCTGTTAAGGAGGTGGCACCGACGATCCTTGAGGGG
This sequence comes from Tanacetum coccineum, assembly GCA_026074375.1. Classification (NCBI taxonomy): domain Eukaryota; kingdom Viridiplantae; phylum Streptophyta; class Magnoliopsida; order Asterales; family Asteraceae; genus Tanacetum; species Tanacetum coccineum. The sequence goes on from BQNB010009797.1 coordinate 68,509, forward strand.
GTCAATGCTAGAGTGACCAAGCTCGCTGCGGTGCAGGAGCAGGACACTCAGGATATTTATGCTGTGATCGAGGATGGTCAGGACAGACAGACTCAGTTATTTCAGAGAGTTGATGGATTGGTCAAGGATGGAAAATTTCACTATGAGACTACATGACTTTTAGATCAGGAGGCCTACGTTTCCCGAGAGGTTTAGGCACATTCTGTTGGGTTAAGTTTGGCAGTTCACTATGAACTGCGAGCATATAGGACTCATACCCAGATGTAGGATTACTGTATCGCCTCACAGGAGTCACTGATGATGACATTGATTGCACAGGTTTCATCACTACAGGGATAGTTATCAGCGACATTGGGACAGATTCAGGAACTTCAGGCTAGAGATCAGGCTCATGCAGATGATCCTGAGGGCGCTGGTAGTTCTGCCTAGGATTACATTTTTATGTTATATTTATAGCTATCATTATGTTAGCCGGCTAAGTATTATGGGTTTTATACCCAGCTAGCACGGTAGTAGGATTTGTATTTTTCATTTCTTGTATCAGACAATCATGTATGTTTTCCTAGTTATATATGATGTGTTGTATTATGTCATGTCGATCTCAATTCTGTTATGTATTGTGATTCCAGTCATGTTATATAATCACTGTGTGATGTGATCTTGTTATAAATAATGTGTTGTATTATGTTATGTCGATCTCAATTTTGTTATGTGTTGTGATCCCAGTTATGTTATGTAATCATTGTATGATGTGATCTTGTTATATATATGTTGTACCCATGTCATGTTGTGATGTTTATGAAAACTCACGTGTTTTATATTGTTGTGATTAGAACAATATGCCGCCAAGGAGATCCTCTGCTTCTGCAAGGGCTGCTGTTACTGATGCTGCTGCTGCGGCTGCTACCCCTATAACAGTTGCTGCTGTTGAGCAACTAATCAAAGCAAGAGTGTCTTAGGCACATGCTAACCATGAAACTCTTCAAAATAGCACTAATGGTCATGGCGACGGAAGCCACAATTCTGACACTGGAACTAGAAGAATTGTACGCACCCCTCATGAGTGTAGATACAAGGACTGTTTGAATTGCAAGCCCCGGTTGTGTTGTTACAATGGTTCGAGAAGATGGAATCAGTGTTCCATATCAGCAACTGTGTTGTGGAGAACCAAGTTAAGTTTGCTACATGCACTTTCCTTGGAAATGCTCTAACATGGTAGAACTCCCACATGAAGACTGTTACTCAGGATGTTGCTTATGCTATGGACTGGAAGGCACTAAAGAAGATGATGACAGTCAAGTATTGCCCAATAGGTGAAATCAAGAAGTTAGAAATTGAGCTTTGGAACCTAAAAGTAAAAGGTACTGATGTCGCAAGTTACACTCTGCGTTTTCAAGAGCTTGTACTGATGTGTGGAAGGATGTTCCACGAGGAATCGGAGGAAGGTGAGAAATATGTTGGTGGACTTGCTGATATGATTCAGGGAAATGTAATGTCATATCAACCCAAGACGATGGAGAAAGAAATTGAGTTTGCCAATGATCAGATGGATGAAAAAGTCCTTACTATTACTGAAAGGCAAGCTGAGCGGAAGAGGAAGTTGGAGTTTAATGCTAGAAACAATCACGGGCACAAACAACAAAACAAGAGATAGAACACTGGGAGGGCTTACACTGCTAGGCCTGGTAAAAAGAGGGAGTACACGGGATCATTGCCCTTGTATACAAACTGCAACTATCACAACAAAGTTCCATGTGCTCCCAGGTGTAATAAGTGCAACAAGATCAGTCATCTGGCTCGTTATTGTAGGAGTTCTGGTCCCAACGGTAATAATAACAATTGTGGGAACTTCAGGACAACTCAGAATGCTGTCAATTGTTATGAGTGTGGTGTTCAGGGGCACTTCAAGAAAGACTGCCTGAAGCTAAAGAATGGAAACCATGGTAATCAACGTGGGAATGGCAATGCACCAGCCAAGGTTTATGTGGTGTGCAATGCGGGGACAAACCCAGACTCCAACATCGTTACGGATATGCTCCTTCTAAACGACCGCTATGTTTCTATCTTATTTGATACTAGTGCCGATAGAAGTTTTATATCTACTACATTTAGTTCCCTAATTGATATCACACCAACTACATTAGACCATTATTATGATGTTGAACTAGCCAACGGGAAAATAATAGGGATAAACACTATCATCTAGGGTTGTATATTAAACTTCTTAGACAATCCATTCAACATCAGCCTAATGCCCGTAGAACTTGGTAGTTTTGACGTCATAATCGGTATGGATTGGTTGTCAAAGTACCACGCTGTCATTGATTGTGCAGAGAAGATCGTTCGTATTCCCTAGGGAAATGAAACCTTAATTGTTCTTGGTGACGGAAATAATTAGGGAAATGGGACTCATCTAAACATCATTTCATGCACCAAAACCCATAAGTATTTGTTGAAAAGACATAATGTCTTTTTGGCACATGTTATTACGAAGGAGACCAAAGATAAGTCAGGGGAGAAGTGACTTGAGGACGTACCAATCGTTCGAGATTTTCCTAAAGTATTTCCTAAAGATTTGTCGGGTCTTCCACCGACTCGACAAGTGGAATTCCAAATCGATTTGATGCCGGGAGTTGCACCTGTAGCATGAGCACCTTATCGATTAGCTCCTTCTGAAATGAAAGAGTTATCGGAACAACTGCAAGGACTATCTGACAAGGGCTTTATAAGACCTATTTCCTTGTCTTGGGGAGCTCTGGTATTGTTTGTCAAAAAGAAGGACGGATCATTCCGGATGTGCATTCACTACCAGGAATTAAATAAGCTGACGATGAAGAATCGTTATCCTCTCCCAAGGATTGATGATTTGTTTGATCAACTACAAGGATCCAGTGTTTATTCGAAGATAGACTTATGATCGGGTTATCATCAGCTTAGAGTACGAGAAGAGGATATTCCAAAAATAGAATTTAGGACTCGGTATGGTCATTACGAGTTCCAAGTAATGCCATTAGGTTTGACAAATGCACTTGCAGTATTCATGGACCTCATGAACCGAGTGTGCAAACCATACTTGGATAAGTTTGTAATTATCTTTATCGACGATATACTAATTTATTCAAAGAACAAGAAGGAACATGAAAAGCATCTTAAGGCAATTCTAGAATTGCTTAAGAAGGAGGAGTTGTACGCCAAATTCTCTAAATGTGAATTTTGGATTCCTAAGGTACAATTTCTTGACCACATGATTGATATTCAAGGCATTCACGTAGATCCCGCCAAGATCGAATCCATAAAAGATTAGGCATCTCCTAAGACTCTAACGGAGATTCGCTAATTTTTAGGTATTGCCGGTTACTACCGAAGATTTATCGAAAGATTTTCAAAAATCGCTAAGCCAATAACCAAACTCACTCAGAAGAAAGTCGTCTTTGAATGGGGTGACAAGCAGGAAGCAACTTTTCAGACATTGAAGCATAAGTTGTGTAGCGCACCCATCTTAGCTCTCCCTCAAGGAGCTGAGAACTTTATTGTTTATTGTGGTGCGTCACATAAAGGATTGGGTGCGGTATTGATGCAAATCGAGAAGGTGATTGCTTATGCATCATGACAGCTGAAGATTCATGAGAATAATTATACTACCCATGATTTGGAACTTGGTGCAGTGGTATTTGCTCTAAAGATTTGGAGGCACTACTTGTATGGAACCAAGTGTACGATGTTCACAGATCATAACAGTCTACAACACATACTTGACCAAAAGGAGTTGTATATAAGGCAACGTTGTTGGTTAGAGTTGGTCAGTGATTACGATTGTGAGATTCGTTATCACCAGGGGAAAGCAAATGTTGTTGCTAATGCTTTGAGCAAAAAAGAGCGAATTAAACCGTTAAGAGTCAGAGCCTTAGTAATGACTATTGGTTTGGATCTTCCCAAACAAATCTTAGATGCTCAGACCGAAGAACATAAACCAGAGAATCTCAAGAACGAAGATGTATGTGGTATGATCAGGAAGGATATACCGAAGGAAAAGTTGGAACCCCGCGCTAACGGAACCTTATGCTTAAACGGCAGGAGTTGGTTGCCATGTTATGGTAACTTGAGGACTGTGATCATGCACGAGTTCTACAAATCAAAATACTCCATCTATCAGGGTTCTGACAAGATGTACCAAGACATGAAAAAGCTATATTGGTGGCCCAATATGAAGGCCAACATCGCCACCTATGTTAGCAAATGTTTGACGTGTGCTAAAGTCAAAGCTGAACACCAAAGGCTATCGGGTTTGTTAGTACAACTCGAGATACCTTAATAGAAGTGGGATAATATCACTATGGATTTTGTCACAAAGCTTCCTAAGTCATCGCAATGATATGACACCATTTGGGTGATTGTTGACCGACTTACTAAGTCTGCAATCTTTACACCAATGAGAGAGACTGATTCCATGGAGAAATTGGAAAGAATGTACCTGAAGGTGGTAGTCATGAGGCATGGAATACTTAACTCGATCATTTGTGATCGTGACCCTAGATTCATATCAAATTTCTGGAGGTCACTTCAGAAGTATTTGGGTACTAACTTGGATATGAGTACTGCATACCATCCGCAGACTAATAGACAAAGCGAGAGGACTATCCAAACTCTCGAGGATATGCTACATGCTTGTGTGATCGACTTTGGAAATGGTTGGGTGAGACATTTGCCACTAGTTGAATTTTCTTATAATAATAGTTATCATGCTAGCATCAAGGCTGCACCATTCGAGGCACTTTACGGACGGAAGTGTTGTTTACCTGTTTGTTAGGCCGAGGTCAGAAAAGTTTAACTCACTGGTCCATAAATAGTCCAGGAGACAACTAAGAAAGTCATTCAGATCAAGCAAAGAATGCAAGTCGCTTGTGACCAACAAAAGAGTTACGCTGACTTAAAGCGTAAGCCGATGGAGTTCCAAGTTGGGGATAGAGTTATGCTCAAAGTTTCACCTTAGAAAGGGGTCGTACGTTTTGGAAAACGGGGGAAGTTAAACCCTAGATATGTTGGACCTTTCAAGGTGCTGGAAAAGAGTGGAACCATTGCTTAGAAGCTTGAGCTTCCTCAAGAGTTGAGCAGAGTTTAAAATACATTTTATGTATCCAACCTAAAGAAATGTTATTCTAACAAACTATTAGCCGTTCCGTTGGAAGGAATCCATGTGGATGACAAGCTCCATTTTGTGGAGGAACCTGTAGAGATCATGGATCGAGAGGTCAAATGGTTGATGCAAAGCCGTATCCCAATTGTCAAGGTTCGATGGAACTCAATGAGAGGTCCTGAGTTCACATGGGAACATGAAGACCAATTTCAAAAGAAGTATCCGCATCTCTTCACTAAACCCGTACCTTCGTCAAGTGTTGCAACTTGAGCCTTGATGACAATGCTCTTCTAACGGGTGGAGACTGTAACATTTCACATTTTCAGGTCATTTCCAGACTCAATTATTACCACTATTTATTTTTAGAAGTTTTACGCGTTCGCTTTTAATTATAATCACATAGTTAAATCGCATAAACTAAAAATCATCATTCAACATAAACGGACATCAAACAAATAAAAGTTTACGTCAAACAAGTGTCATATAATTATTTGGAGTATAATTTATAAGTTTTCACATTTTATTTTTATTGGATAGGTAAAACGTTTACGTTTCGCAATAAAAATATATTTAGGCGTACTCGAAAGTACCTATACCTATCTATACTCAAACCAATACCCACTTTTACGCCCTAAATACAAAAATTATACAGTTTTTGTGTCACTAAACCTACAAGGGCCGGGCATGATATGTGATAACATTAGCATAAGACAAACCTTGTATACTATGGTTATTAACCACCTTAAGTACACCATTATCCCATATAACTAGAAATTATCAAATCATTAGTGCCCGAAACATAATCCTAGGCGTCCAAGGGTCATAGGGATTAGGAGGATCTCTTACAAAATCTTATAAGCTCTTACAACATGTACCCTTAACCCCTAGTTTACCATAGTTAGTTTAAGGATATATATTTAGTTATTTTAAGGTTAAGGAAACCTTAAACTCAAACATACTTTTTCTTGTTTTCTCTTCATATCACACGACACAAGGACCATTATGTATTACACATAAATCTTAACTAAATCTTGTACAACCAGGATTAATTAAGACATGTACTTAACAAATCTTACACAAGATTGGTATCCTGTGTTTCCCTTCCTTTAGCAAATCGTCACCCACACAAACCAACATAGAAAATCTTGCATAATCTTGTACATCACCCAATTCATTAATACTTATACTTAATCAAGCCTAAACTACCCTAAAAACCACCTAAGCATGTACCTAAACTAATACACTTCTCTAGCAAAGGAGACATGGTTTTAGAAAGTGGTATAGAGATATTTTCTCTATAAATAGGAAGGCTTATAACCAAGAGTGTTTACACACTCACACACTTAAAGGCATACTAGCAAAAACCATCCTCGTTGCTCTCTTTGTTCGGGTCACCATAGCTGAGACACAAATCCACGAACACGACACCATAACTCACAACCAAAGAGTTCTAAGGTATAATCTAGTAATCTATAAGCTAAGGTTATACATTTAAGGGTTTGAAAGAAAGAAAGATTTGGTTTAAACTAAGGTTTGGGGTATACAAGTCGAGTTTCCACACAACTACACGACACACACGTTCAAGAAGCTAGGACCCTTGTAAGTGTCTTAGCCTACATTCATATTTAAGTTCATGTTTGCTTCACGTGTCATAAGGCACAGTTATTATGTGTTAACAAGCTAAACATGGGTCGTGCCTAGCATGATACAACCCATGTTCGCGGCTCATAATATACAACATATATAGATTTATGTAGTGAACCAAAAGCCATAAGGCACGTAACAAAGATCTTGTGTATAAGCATGAATGTTTAAACATGACATGCACACGTAAAATATTTAGCCGAGATGTTTGATAACTTGTTTGGAAATAGAAACACTTTCATGGCACGTATCATAATACTTAACAACTCCTCTTGCTTAATAAAGGATGTGTACACTATAGTATATGCGAACTAGGGTTGTTTGAAATATGTCGAAATAAGTTACCAAGACCATAGCCGCGTCTTGTGTCCAACACGAGCTCAAACAAACTCTAACAAATTTGTTAACTCACTGATGGGTTGTATGATACAAGCTAAGTTAGAAGTTAATACTGCCAGGCTTAAGAAGTTAGTATTGCTAGCAGAGTTAGTACTGCTAGCCGAAGTTAATACTGCTAGCAGAAGTTAGTACTGCTAACAAAGTTAGTACTGCTAGCAGAAGTTAGTACTGCTAGCAGAGTTAGTACTACTAGCATATTGTTAATACTTCTAGTGTATTGATAATACTATTTTTGCAAAATAGGGGGGACTAAAAGTTTAAAAGTAGAAACTTGAGGGTATAAAACTATTAATTCTATTTTTTATAAAGTTAATGGACTGTTTTTGACATTTCTAAAGTTAAGGGACTGTTTGGAACTCATAAGGACCAAAAATGTAATTTTTGTAAAGTGGAGGGACTAAACGTATCAACATGGAAACTCAGGGGTGTAAATGGTAAATATTCTATTTTAAACTATAAGGACTATTCTTTTGCCAATAATGAAAACCTAAGAGTATTTTATATAATTAAGTGATTTAAATAAACACTTATGGTATCGGACTAGTCGTGATATAATACGGATACTTATATAACTAAAGTCATGCGAATAATAAATAGGTGTATTAATTATTAATACTTAAACACCTTGTAAACTTAAAAGTATATAGTCGTACATCTTCCCACGAGCAAACGAGGAAAACGAATACAATAAACGTGTACACCACCACACAAGTGATAACAATATATATATAAATTAGCAAATTATTGTAGTTTATACATGAAGTCGTTAGCCTAAACTTGTAGACTAAGACTGGCCATATTTACTTAAGTATTTAACGGTGCGATTCACTTACCATACTTGGGTATATTACCTTTCACGGAGGACTACTTACTAAGGTGAGTTCATAGCCCCATGTTTTACTATATCAATGATTTATAACTTTTGGGGTGAGAAACATGCATTGTTTTACAAATTGGACGCAAGTGTACATTTTATCATGATTACGTGTTTGCCTAAGTAGCGATAACCCACTGTGCCCATTATCATGAACTGTCAATTACTTTGTGTGAGCACGAATGTTATAAATAGATCTATTTGGGATTGACATCCCCACCTGGGTAAGTTGCTCTCACTGGTGTCACGGAGTGAACCAACGGATGTATACCATGTCGGATTTGGGATGTTGCGGGTTAGAACATCATCAAGGGCAATGTTGACAATTTATATTGCAATTCATACATGTCGAGCTTCAGTGTCATGAGCTTAGGGAAACTTAATTACACTTTGTGATGTTTGCATCTGTTGCATTATCAAACACATGGAAATCTTGCGGTCCTACAATATATTTACATAAACCTATGAATTCACCAACTTTATGTTGACATTTTAAAGCATGTTTTCTCAGGTCAATGAGGTACGAGGTGCTAAGGATACATTGGGGATACTCTTTTGGGGAGTCATGCATAAAAGATTTAGAGTGATTACATCTTGGGATTTTTGTTATGATCTAAAATCTTTGTTATCAAATGTTGAACAATTTAAGCTCTTGCGCTTTGTATTAAACATTTTCAATAAATCAAATGTATCGTATTTTAAATGACTCTTTTAGAGGTGGTTCTCATATTTTATGCTATTGATCTATGAAGTAACGCTCCCGGACTCATTATTCTGTTGCGACCCAATTTGGGGGTGTTACAAACACTAGCAACCGGTCACCGATAGTTCTATACCAAATTTAACCTGTTTTGATAGTCCAGTAACCCAAATGAACAAAAAAAAAGTTTAGTAACTTAGGCGAACAAAAGTTGATAGTTTGGTAACCTATATATCTAAAAACCCGACCCAAAAACATCCGAAAACGTCTGAAAATATAATTTACTATTCCTAACAGCTTTGATGTTATATAAAAATTTGCACAGAAAATTTATGGTAATTAAGAAAAAATAGTCCAAGTTTAATTAGAATAACTCTTCCGTTTTACACTTTTGGGCTTCAAAACTTTCCATACTTTACCGAAAAATCATTCCGTGCAAGTTTCTAGTTTTATACTTAAGCCGGTTCGGACCCGAAAGGGGTCAAAATTACGAAAACCAATTCTGCCAGATTATATAGAAACACTATTTTTGCCGGTATTGTTTCAAATCTTGTTTTGACCATAACTTCTTCGTGTTACATCCGTTTTTCGCGTTCTTTATGTCCACGGATTCGTATTAAGATTTACTGACATATTTTTAAGGTTTTAACTCGTAAAAAAATATCTATCTGTTGATTCTAACTTATGATCGATTCCTTAGCTTGTAAAGGTTAAGTTACTTTGGATAAATCCAAAACAACTATGATAAAAACTTTGTGAATAATAAAAAGTATGCAGAATCTAATCTTTAATAATTAGAAGAATATTAATAAAATAGTAAACTGTATGAACAATGATATTACTGAAAAGCTCCAATATTATTATTATCAATAATACGAGTACTCTGTATAGTACTAGGGTTTACAAGCTTGAAGCTATATATAAAAAACGTCTTACTAACACCATAACTTAGGATCTCCTTTTATACACTAAGGAGTCCTTTACAAGATAACAACAAATCTTCTATAATTCTAATCTTATACGTATCTTTCTAACTTTATAAGATATACACTGAATAAGTTAATACAAATCACTTGACACGTCTTTATACTTTAGTAGTCTTAATCTTCATCCAGCAGTCTTAAGTCCTTCAGCGGTCTTAAGTTAGTACTAGCAGTACTAACGTTCGTACTGGCAGTTATAACTTGAGCAATACTAACTCTTAGCTTGGCAGTACTAAGTATGAAGACTTTTAATTCACAAAAATCCCCTAAACTTGTTATTTACCTCCAAATCATCAAGTTTCTTGAATTAAACCTTGTTCTCTGAGAGGATTCATCCAAACACTTCATCTTCTTAGTCTTTCAACCTGCATGAATATCTTCCTAAGAAGTTCTCTGGACATCTCATTATCTTGATCTACCAAGAGCTTTGCGACCAACATCAATGTAAGAGTTCCCCTTGACAATGGATACTCCTTCTCTACCAGCATGTAGATGTCCATTCCCTCATCTGTATACACATGATGCACTCTACATGAATCACATAGCCTCCAAGTTAAATCATGAATTTTCTTTTGAAGCTTCCATAACTCATCATCTATATCAGGTTTAAATAATCTCTTCAACTCAACCCATATCTCTTTTTCTTTGTCATTTGTTGGTTCTGTTGAATTGAACTTCTCTTTAACCAGACTCCACAGCATCACTAAGTCATCTCTGTCAAAAGCTTTCAATATATCATCAAAGAAGTGATGTACCTTAGTATGATTTCCAACTCTAATGATCTTCTAGTACTTCCTAGTGCCTTTAGTGTAAATCTACCAGTCAATTATTGGATACTTGGTTTGTAAGGCTTTAACATTCATCCCTTGCTCTGGAACTATTATCATCATTTGTTGTAGCTCTTCTTATGACAGTTCATCAGCTTCTTTATCTCTTGGTTTTTTAGCTAGTTCTGAGCTTTCACCAGTCTTTTGCCTCTTAGAACTTTCTTGATCAAGTTCTTCTTCTGCAGCCCTTTTTGCACTTCTAGCTGCTAGCTTAGGAACTGCTCTGTCAACTTCACTCTCTATTGGAACAAAAGTGTCTACCTTACTCATTGTTGTTTCAAACAAAGTCTTGATCTAATTAAAGGAATAACCTCTCAACTGCTGTAGTGTATAACCTCTTATGTTCTTGATATAATTAGACATATAGGTCCTCTGTTGAGCCTGTGTGGGTGGCTTGTTCCTCCTTTCTTTAGCTCTTTATGTAGCAAAATACTTCTTTCTCTGGTTGATAAGCTCTGCAAGCATTCTTGCTTATTCAGCTTCAGTGTACTTTTCTTTTTCCTCTGCTTGTAACCTCTATACTAACTCTTCATCAACTTCAACTATAAATTGTATGTCTTCCCATTCTTCAACATTAAAAGAGCTAGCTGGTTCATGTACCCTGGCAATCCTCTGCCTCCTTTCTTCCTTAAGTTCAGCTTATAATCTCACAGCTGCTTTAAAATCAAGTCTTTCTTGTTCTTGCTATAACTTTGTCTTGGTCTGTATATATTTAGATTTAGCAATTTTACCTTTACCTTTGTCTTTGACTGCACTCTTCTTGATATACACCATTATCTTAGCCATAGTAATGTCATCAGCAGTAGAAACTATAGTATTTCTTGTAGGACTCACAGTACTAACAACAACACTAGCAGTAGTAACTGCTACACCAGCAGTATGTTGTACCAATGAAATGCCAGGATCTTGATCAATTTCAGCTATCTTCCTTCATTGTTGGGAAGGATCCTCCAAATCATCTTCATCATCAAAGACAATAATTCTTGCCCTTCTAGCTTGGCTAGACTTAACTATTTTCTCTAACTTTTTCACTTTCTTGATAAGCCTAGTATAAGCAGCACCATATATTAGCTTGGTCTGCTTCAAGTCTGTCTCCAAGCTCTCCACTTTCTTTGACAATGTTGTACAGAAAGCTATCAATTCATGTTGTGTCATACTGCCCTCATCACTTCCAAGTGTGTTAACTCTTAGGAGAGGTGAATCTTGGTGCATGGTAGGGGTCTTATCAATGTTACCACTGCCCTGTCCTGCTTCTAAGCCAGTGACAGTAGTGGTAGCCCCTCCATATCTGACATCCACACCTGTGGAAGCAGCCTCATCTGCTACAGGGGTCTAAGTAGGAGGTCTGGCCTAAGGAATCACAGATGCATGTTTGGTTATTCTCCTAGAGGTTGGTGAAAGCCTAACAGTACTAATATTAAGCCTAGCCGTATTAACTTTACCCAGCAGTATTAACCCAAATTTTCTTTCAAAACAATACTATTGGGATTTAAACCTATCACACATAGTACTGCCAAGGGAAGAGTTTATACTGCCAAGCTTAGTTAGTACTGCCAGAGTTAAAGATAGTACTGCTAGAGGAAAGTTAGTACTACCAGTACTAACTTAACACTGCTGAAGATTGGAGAAAACAGTCTAAGTCATTAGTACTGTTAGTTTAATAGTTAGTGCTGCCAGTACAAAGTGTTTGTACTGTCAGTTTATTAGTATTGTTAGTTATATAGTTAGTACTATTAGTATACATAGATTAGTACTGCTTATGTGATATGCATGAGATATATTAAGAATAGATATGCATTATCAGTAGACGCATTTTATAAGACCATTAGAGTTTCTTGGTGTATAAAAGAAACCCTAAGGCATAGTTAGAGACATAAATCTAGAAGTCATTTCTCATAGTTAATATTCAAAGTTTCAAGGTTATTCTGTAACTTTGATTGTGCTCAATATATAGAAAGTTTAGCAAGATCTTGTTTTACTATTTAATTGTTCTTCTTAGTATTACAAACTAGTTTTAGCATAGTTTGTAGTATTCATAATCTCAGTTTCTATTATAGTTGTCTTGGATCTATCCAACACAACTAAGCTTTAACAAGCTAAGTAAGATCTGTTAGTCAAAGAAAAGATGGAGTCACAATCAGAAACTACCCAAACGATGTCTGCAATAAAACTTACAGGACTTAAAATTAGGGAGTATGATATATGAAGCATGAGGATGGAACAATACCTTACTTCCACTGATCATGCCCTTTGGGAGGTAATAGTAAATGGTGATTCAGTTTCACCAATTGCATCAGCTAGTGCTAGTGCTGAAGGTCCTATTCCTCCTAAAATTGTTGAACAAAAGCTAGCAAGGAAAAATGAACTAAAAGGAAAAAGCACTCTTATGCTAGCCATTCCTAATGAGAACCTACTGAAGTTTCATACCTGCAAAGATACAAAGTCCCTATGGGAAGCTATCAAGAATAGGTTTGGAGGCAACAAGGAATCAAAGAATATGCAGAAGACCATTCTCAAGTAGAATTATGAAAACTTTACTGCATCAAGTTAGAAGGACTGGATAAAATCTATGATAGGTTTCAAAAGCTCATCAGTCAACTTGAAATCCATGGTGAAGTTATCTCTCAAGAGGATACAAATCTGAAGGTATTAAGAAGTTTACAATTAGCTTGGAACAATATTGATTTAATCATGAGAAACAAATCTGATCTAGACACATTGAGCATGGATGATTTATATAATAATCTAAAGGTGTATGAATCAGATATCAAAGGCTAATCATGTTCAAACTTAAATTCCCAGAATGTGGCTGTTGTTTCCTCTAATAACTCCAGCAGCACTAATGAAACAGTTAATACTGCTCATAGTGTTTCTGCTGCTAGTTCAAAGGATCCAGCTTCTACTGCATCATATGTTGATGATGTTATGTTTTCTTTCTTTGCTAACCAATCCAATGCCCCACAATTTGACAATGAAGATTTAGAACAGATTGATGTTGATGATCTTGAAGAAATGGATCTCAAATGGCAAGTGGTAATGCTTACCATAAGAGTTAAGAGGTCCATAAAGAAAATATGAAGGAAGCTAGATTTAAATGGAAAAGAGATTGTTGGCTTTGACAGGACAAAGGTTGAATGCTACAACTACCATAGGAGATGTCATTTTTCCAGAGAATACAGGGCACCAAGGAATCAGGGAATAGAAATAGAGATGATCTAAGAAGGAACGCACCAGTAGACACATCTACTACTAATGCCTTGGTTGTTCAAGATGGGATACATGGTTATGATTGGAGCTTTCAGGCTGAAGAAGGCATCACAAACTTTGCTCTAATGGCCTATACATCTCAAGGTTTATCAAGTTCAGACTTTGAGGTACATACTTGCTCTAAAGATTGTTTAAAATCATATGAAGCTCTTCAAAAATAATATGATCAACAGCGTGAAGCTCTTAATAAATATAATCTAGAAATAAAAGGTTATCAAATAGGATTAGAATCATTAGAAGCTAGGATAGTTGTTCATGAAAAGAATGAAGCTGTTTATGAAGCCGATTTGACGTTTTAGTGAATCTTTAATGTTATATGATCATTTTAGCATTAAGTGTTGTGTTTTGATTGAATGTTGTTAATCTAGGACAAATGTTGTAATGAATTGTCATTAACAGATAAACAATTGTCTAGATAACGTTGTCATGAAAGTATAATCATGTAATAAGGGCTTGCGGTGTAAATGAATTTGACTTTGAAGGTTAATTGATCAAACCGCATGTGTTGACTAGTCAAACTGCATAAGTTGACAAGTCAAACTACATAAGTTGACAAGTCAAACTACTCTAAGAGTGTAGTCAAACTACAGAAGTTGAGTGTGTTAAACTGCCCAATGGAGAGGTCAAACTGCATGTGTTGACAAGTCAAACTGCCTAATGGTTAAGGTCAAACTGCCTAAGTTGACTAGTCAAACTTTGTCAAACCGCGGAAGTAAAGTTGACAAACCGCAACTTTGTGTTTGATAAACCGTAGGTTTGTCTTGTGCCAAATTGCACAATTTTGATATCAAACCGCAACTTTGAGAGCTCAAATCGCAAGTTTCTGCCAAACCGCAACTGCCAAACCGCAACTGCCAAACCGCAACTGCCAAACCGCAACTGCCAAACCGCAACTTTTCTGCCAAAACACGACTTTTGCTGAAAAGTACCATTCGACCCGCAAACTTAAAAAACCTTAATTTTTGACGTTTTTGGGTGGAATTTTTTGCAAAAATCATTATATTTAAGCTATATCCATTATAAAAACACAAACTTTAACATTAATAACATCAAAATTTGTGGCTTTAATTTTTGAATGAAAAGCTTAAAAACGAGCCATTTTAATCTACGAATCAACCAAACACAAACACAAAACGCCCCTAATTAGCTCTGATTCCACTTATTAACCATAAAGATTCATAGCAAGAACAACGATCTGGAGGTCAGAGAGGAAAGAAAAGAAAGAAAGCCATGTTTATTAGATTAGAGAGAAAATGTAGAGAGGGAAAGATGTGTATGTTTTTTAGAGAGCGAAACACACACACTTTGTGTTACAATGATTATCCTCACCCTCCTATGGAAGTATAGGAGGGTATTTATAGGTCTGTTTCTTTATTTTGTGTGTTCTATTTATCATAAAGGGTGTGTTTTGTTGTATTAGTAGGAAACAAGTTCTTGTTTTGTTAACTTCCGACAAAGAATGTTTTTCCTTTGGTACATACTGTTTACCCATTGATACGAGTTTTTTTTCTTTATCTTCTTTCTTATTTGTTCAAACAGTTCGTAGCTTATTTTTGTTGAAAACTGTTTTTTTTAAAGCTTATCACAGCTTATTCGGTTGTCACACAGCTTATTACAGCTTTTTATAGCTTCGATTGACATAGGCTTTTTCCAGCTTCTTTATAAGGTTTTAAGGTGTTTTTCAAATCAAAAGCTATACCCTTTCAAAACCTTCACAAGTAGCTTATTTGTAAAAGTTTGAGTAGCTTATTCTCGTTGTAAAAGTGCTTATTTTCGAGCTTATTAAAGTGGTTTGTATGGCTTATTCTGTATGCGGTTTGAACTAAGCAAAAGGACAAGAAAACACATCTCCTATTATATTGGATCTATGTTGGTTTTTGAAAAGCTAAAAGACAAATAATCTAAAAAGTACATGCGGTTTGGTATTTAAAAGTAGCAGTTTGAGCTCTTGGAGTTTAGCATTTTGATTTGGTTTGTCCTAAAATACACATAAGTGCGGTTTATGCTTACCAAATGTGCGGTTTGAGCTAAACCAATTTGCGGTTTGAACTAAACCAAGTTGCGGTTTGTCAACAAGTATCTGTGGTTTGATCAAATTCTTTTGTGTGGCTTGATCACAAAAGCTTATGCGGTTTGATTAAGTGAAATCTGCAGTTTGATCCAAATTTTTATGCGGTTTGATATAAAGACTCAATGTGCGGTTTGACCTAAAAGGTGCGGTTTGACCTAAAGATAAGTAGACACAATATCGAATTGTTTTGGGTTTTTAGGTTTTGAGTTTCAATTGTTCCCGGGACTTATAACAACTCCCATTAGAATCGTGATTCTTCAACGATCATCGTAGTGTGCTTAGTTTTTATTCAATAATCTCGAAACGAATCCGTAAAACCCTAACTATTTGTCACGTTTAAAGGTAGAAGAAGACTAGAATTTATATACTGATGCATACGTGACATGTTGTAACCAAATGTGTTAACAATATTTTTGAAATAGTTCAATATAAATGGAAGTTCAAAACATTATCCAAGGTTCAAGTTATTTTAAAAGGGTTCAATTAAGAGAAGAGTTCAAAGACTATTATTAGTTTTCAATACTTAACCCCTTAAAACTAACACTTTTTCACCATTAGTCCTTCGTTACCAAGCAATTGCACTGTTAACCTTTCATGTCCAAAGTGTTGCATCGTTAGTCCTTGTTTGTGTAAACCTTTAACGATAGTTAACACTGACAACAAAGAACCATTAACAACTTCATAATTCATTGTTAGTCCTCTGTTAACTCATCAAACAAACAAAGTACTTTCATAACAACACCAATTCACAAAATCAAAACCACAACAACATCACTTTATCTACTTAAGATCCTACAAATCATTTTCTCTTCACATCACGATAAAATGAAACGAATGCAAGACAAAGCAAAAGAACATTGCATGGTATCTTTTCGACTACTTCATTCACACCTCAAGGTTCTTTCAAAGAACGAATTAAACAGAACTCGAACTGAGGATGGATTCAAATGGGTATTTGTGACACTCTTTGATCAAGATGTTTAGATTTTTACAGGAACAATGTTCCTAAACGTGGATCAATTAGAAAAGCAACTCGACAAAGAAGAATTTCAAGAGATTGGATCAATGGTTGCTTTTAGAGTACTCAAGACACAGTTTCAAAAGTTCATCAATTCACGATTTTCTTTGGATGATGAAGAGGGTCTACTGACACACAAGTACTTTCTAGCATACACTCAAATCGAGGTTCAACGATTCTGTGATACATTAATCCAACACATGGAATATGTTAAGAAGTCAATTAATAAAAGAGCAATACATAAAAGAGAGTATGACAGCAGGGTGAATGAAAGACAGATGCAGACAAAGAGGGAAAGGTTGATAAGAGTAAAGCATTGGATGCTAGTTTGGTTATAACATAAAGCAGTGG
>BQNB010009798.1:0-85776 GCA_026074375.1 Tanacetum coccineum
TAACCTTTTTTTTCTTTCTTTATACAAAGTCGAATAACTCTTCAGTCTCCATACCAGCTGCTGCGTCAAGTTGAGACGTTGTGCCTCCTTCGTTTCCCCAACCTCCTTGCTCGGCCTGCAAAAGTTTGAAATATTCAAATTTAAGTAATCTAGCAGCCAAGTAAACATCAAATGGCTTATAGCCTAGCGGTATCCATTAGATGAGAATCATAGATTACTGTGAATCATATAAAAGTTACTAACCTTGGCTTGCTGATATTTTTGAAGCATGCGCTTGTAGCCTAGCGGTATCCGTTAGATGAGAAGCATAGAGAGCACCCTTGAAACGGCTTCGGCCAGAGGAACATCTACTCTTTGCATCCGAAATACCTTCGCGATGTCTTCATCTGCACTATCTTCAATGGAATCCAAATGGAATCCTCGTAAACCAACTCGTTTCCTGTGCCACCTCAATATGATTTTCTCTACTATACCAACAGCCCAACAGATGGCTTCATAGTTTTTCCTTGCCTGGTGACCTCTTACATGCGCCTGTCAATGATAACAAAGTTGGGTTTTACAACTATTAACCATTAAAGATCACGAGTACGCAGCGGAAAACATTTAAATCACGTATAGAATTTGTAATTAACAAAGAGATCAAGAACGCGTACCTTTTAGTAATTAACGAATACATCGTCTTGAATATACGCGTGTGTATAATAAATAATACAACGCGAAAATTGTCCAAGTTACCAAAGTAGATAACATCTATGGTGTGCACACACTACACGTCACTGAGATACGCTAGGATGCTAGTTCTTGCTTCACGAACAAAACAACGGAACACGATGTTCTTGTTTGATTTTGTATTGATCGAATCACAGTAAATAGAGATGGAAAATAAATCACTACATGTGATTTGTATTGCATACTTATAGCATGCATGCATTACATGCATGATCTTGCATGTCTCATAATAATACCATATGTAGAGTGGTGTATTAGTTTTCATGCTTTGAACAATTCACATAACAACACCTTTAGAGGTTTTCTATTATTTTGTTGCCATATCACAAGGAGAAGAAAAATGATTAAAGGGTTTGGTTATATTTAGGCGTGTAATTTATGAAGCCTTAGGAGTGTTTATATAGTCTCCAAAACTTGTTCTCCAAGTTAGACTAGAACACCTCCACACGTTTCATAAATCGACACTTTCCCCCTTTTTCTTTCTTAGTCGATCGGTCACACAACCACACACCCCACGGGTTTGGTTTTTGTACTAACAAGTCTCTAACTTGTTAATATCCATCTATTAATTACTTATAACGTCTAACGTTATAATTAAAGACCGTTTAATATTTCGTGAAACATATTAATATAATTAATATACTATAAATATATTAATTACATTAATATATGTATCCTCTGTGTAAACGCGTGTGCCCCCATAGGCTCACGTAATTTCCGGTCACATATTTATTTATGATATAGACATATCTCAACAGCTCCCACTTGGACATGTCACAAATAAATATAACAACATTGGTAAGCGTCTAGCAACACGTCAATGCTCCCAGAAATACACGAGTGAGGTTTCATAAAGTCACAGTTAAATGATTTATGCATTTACAATCCCTTTGTTTCAGATACCGTGTTAAAAATGGATATGGATCAAGGTCATTCCATTATTTAACGATTCTGTTTCTCGTATATGTAATTAATTACCAAAAATCATTGAGACATATGTACATGAGTTTTTAGGTGCGGCCACACATACACCTGATTAATACTACGAGGGGCCCAATGGCATCATTCTTCAACTATTGAAGGAACAAATTCTTTATTGACTACAAGTGTCTAGTCACCATGCTTCACAATCACTTATGAAATAGCCCTTATTAGTCACCTTTTTTAGGATAACTTAAACTAGATCAAGAAGGATTATCCACATATGCAAGACCTACTTGCATCTCAAGTCTAAGGATTTAGTAAATCAAAATCACTTACAAGATTTACTTAATGACGCCGATCCAGAAAGTAATAATCTTGTTAGTTGGGGAAGTCCAATATTCATCGTATGAATATCATGTGAGTTTGGCGGACATATCCGTTAATATCCAAGATATCAGCAATCACTCAGATTTGTCTTAGTTCAACAATATTCCCATATTGTTGATCGACAACGAACTAATTTAGAATAATAAATAGTATTCACGGATTAAACATGCAAATATAGAACATAATTTATATTAAATATAACTTCATACCTCGTATCTTTATCATTAATAAAATTGTCTTAACATCCCTTATCTAAATACTAAATAGATCAAATGCATGATAATTCTAGTTGATGAATCATGCCTCAAGATACGACTATCGTACTTGTTGACAAGGCATAGATTTCATTAATTCCAACTAGCTTTGATCTTTAAGAATTTTGAGAATACTTATTTCAAGAATTCAATCAACGAAGTTCTTGAATATCTATGATGATTGTTTGTTTATACAAATATCTCAATAATAACACACTATATCTCATAAGGTGTGTGACATCAACTATTGACAACAATCATCTTTCGCAGCTTCCAAAAGTGTAAAGTATTCTTATTCTTTAATGTATAATGCAACTATGCTCTCAGTTGAGCACAACTAGTCCACATGGTCATCATCAAAAATGAAATCATACCATGACTAGTATTGAGTGTCATCTCAATTCGATTTAGCATCCGTGTACACAAACAACCCCATGCTTTTAAAATCCGTAAACAATGAATATTCTCTTAATAATGTTTGGCACCTCATGAACTCCAAGTTCATTGGTTTATTCTAATTGCACAACAAATTGTTGCAATATATATCCTTAGATTTTCATTACTATGGACAAATCCATAATCTAAGAAGATTTCCAAATCCAAACATATTCTATTAAAATATTCAATTCAATGATTATCTAATAACTTTCGATTAAATACCAATGTTGTCAAATCATCTTGCATTTATGCATGATACAACTATTTATCTACACAATATGATGTACATAATGAATCTTTTAGTCCAACTTAAGATTTCATTCATGTTCCATCTTATCAAAAGATATGTATCCATTTAGACTTTCTAAATGGTATGTCATGTTGTGTTAGATTTATATACCGCATATGTTTATAGCAATAAACATATATTTCAAGGTTGTATGTATTATTTCCTAAATCTTTCAGATGAAAGAAACCTGAACATAATACTTCCACTAGCTTTTAGAAATACTCAGGAGTTATCTTTATTTAACAATAAACATAAGATTATTCTCCTAGATGCTTGTAATGATCCATACTTGGATTCTTGCCGCTTGTACACTTCATAAAGATTTAATGAATTCATAACCTCCTTTGATTACTAACCGTCCTCGCAATAGTAAACACTCAAGGAATAGTTTTGAAATTCCATTGTCATATTTCATCTATATGAACATTAGTACTATAATCAACCATCTTTATATAATTAATACACATAGAAAGAATATTTAATCACAATCAATTACTTGAGTATGATTAAAATCCTATCATAATGTATGCATTAAACATGTGTACAACATTGTCCTTATGTGTTTGAAACCAAGAACCAAACCACTTGGGTTTTTCTTCTCTTTGATGAAACTCAATTTAACTTCACAGTCTAACCGTTTAGTTAAAGATCAATCAAGTTCAAAAAATGATTATCTTTATGGACAACATCTTAACATTCATAGTTTGAGTCATTAATCAAATTCAAAATTCAACAATGCATCTTAATGGTTTCACCATGATACCAAATTCAAAATTCAATGCATTTTAATGATTAACAGGTTCACCATGATCCTGTGACTCATATTCCTTAATATTGATATAACATTTATCAATCAACTATTTGAGGTATCCTTGCGGATCTATGAATGAGAATTATATCATTATGAGGTTTAACATTTAAAGCCTCGATATGATATTCACTAGTGTGTTTAAGGATGGTTATTGTTATTTTGTATTTTTATCTCTTTCAGATTATAAAAATCTTACACTTGCCTTTTTGTTAATTTTAGACTTCTTTTTTTAAATTACTTTGCTTGTAGAGGGACCATTACAAGATACACTAACAGTTTCCGTGTTCTAGTTTGTTAATGTGAATTCTTCTTTTGTTGTTAAGACTTTTATATAAATTCTAACGTTAATTCTTAGAGATTAATGCGAGTATTCACATATCCATATCTGATGTGTCTTATTAATACCTTTCTAGGTTGGAGTCTTATTGTGTATATACGAGACATACTCAATTTTAAACCTTGTCAGATTTGGATTTTCGGAGGTAAATATTAGTTATCAAAATCAAATAATATTAAATAATTTGATTCAACACTCTAGACATACCATAAATATGTGGTATTCTAGGAGTAATTTAATTGTGAGACTTTATCACAATCCTTTAAATAACTTAATACTCTTTAGGTTACGTACTAATCAATTGTGTCAAACGAAATTGAATCTATAGTATTAAAAAACCTATTTGCATGCAATAATGTATACGGCTTTAACTAGTTCAAGAACTCTATCCATGTTAACTATACATTATTTTGCCTTTGAACAATTCAAGGACTTTTGTTCATGTCATAGCCAGAGGATATAACTTACTTTATGTTATAAGTCTTTCAACAATTAAAGGACTTCATGTTTATTAATTTACATTAAACATAAGCATATTTAACTAAAGTAATTCTGAACATCAACTCTTGACTTCAATAGTAATTTCAAGTTAAACAAGATTACTTCATTATTTGGGACATTCCAAGAGCACATAAACCTTTTACTCGAAGTAGTCTTTAAATCAAGATTACTTTATTATTTTAGACATTCCAAAAACACATAAACATTTTACTTGATTTGTCTGTTAATTCATTAATTCGAATTGATTGTTTCTTACCTTACGGTCAAGAGAACCTTTAATCATATTATTTTTGTCATATGTTGTACCTTGCACACAATAAAGATTCATTCCACTTGTGCATGGCACAACATCAAACATGTAGTCAAACAACACGACATTTGTTTGTTTATATGGACAATATGATAGTGTCACAGATATTAGCGTTACAAGTAGATATAGAATCACTTTGTTTAATAAGAAATAGTGCACAACTATCCTTAAAACCATAAGTGTCTATAGATGGAAAATTATATATTATCTCAAGACAAGCAAGAAATAATCTGGTTTACTTTAACACCCCCAAATTGGGTCGCAACAGAATAAGGATATCCGGGGCGTGTTACTTCAATGATCAATAGCACAAGATATATAAGAACGACAAAAAGTCGTTTAAAACTGATACATTGGATTTAACAAAGTATTTGATACAAAACAGCCCGAAGCTTTAACTTGTTCATCATTATTATTACAAAGATACTGGTTCATGAAACATGAATTTCCCAAAACATAATGCAACCATATCTTTAGCATGACATCCCAAAACAAAATCACCAATGTATCCTTGGCACCTGGTGCCTATTGACCACCTGAAAACATTGCTTTAAAACGTCAACAAAAATGTTGGTGAATTCATAGGTTAGTCAATTAAAATATGCAGGACCGCAAGACTTTTCAGTGATAAATGGCAAAGATGCTGCTTCACATACCAGATACATTTTTCCTAAGTAATGACCACTGAAGCTCGACAATCTTTCTCGAAAAATATATATTGCAATTTCTGCCGATTAGATGTTTAACCTTGAAACATACCCAAATTCGAATGATATACGGTTTCGTTCCCGGTGATAGATAGTTCACCCGAACGGGATGGTCTATCCCAACAATAGATCTTTCATAAACATTCGCGCTCACATAATGTATCTCAAAACATCTTTTGTAATTGACAGTTCTATGATAATGGGCTCAACATTGGGTTATCGCTACTTAGGCTACCACGTAATCAATAAAATATTACACTAGCGTCCAATTTATAAAACAATGCATGGTTCCACCCAAAAGTTCTTAAAATCATTGAATTCGTTATTAATAAAATGTGGGGCTATGAACTCACATTGTGTTCTGATAATCCAAATATCGCTGATTATAAAGCGTCACGTTAAAAGTTCGAATGCAAACTTAAATTATCATAGATCGTTTTATAAGCATAATCGCTTTGATTACTTAACATCTGCATGTATTTTGTAGCTACATCACCATACTATTAGTAGTTATGAATATAACATATTTATAATTGTAAATTACATTTATAAATTTAATTCTAGATAGAGGGCATTAACTTTCGCGTTTCAAGTCCGTTTTTCTCGCGGTTCGTACATCCCAACGCTTTCGTAAATAGAGACGTATCAAAAATTTGACATTTTTGGAAATTTCCCATGTCCTCTGAGATGAACAGTGAATTTTACCTGTTCATACCAGTTATAAATTCATTTTTATAACTTAATTTAACGTAACACTCGTAAACGTCGTATTTTATTCGTTATAGCTCCGGTTTTTGTAACGATTCTATTCGAGCACGTTTCTCGTTTTTTGAAAAAATTATATCAATTTTTAAAGGTTTAAAAATATAAAGTTTCTTTTCATGAATAGTTTTTTAATGTTCATAGTTTATAAATTATTTTTATAAACTTTTAATTACTGATAACCGCGAAATTCATAACTCTTCATTATAAAATTGAAAAAAATTTATGATTCTATCATTTTCAGGATCTTTAAAAATGTGTTTTATTCCATTAAAAATATCCAACTTGCGGTTTTATAAGTTTTTAAAAAGTTATTTTTATTAAACCCTGAATTAATTTAATGTATAACTCGTTTTAGAGAACTTTTTCGTGTATTTATCCGTTTGACAAAGTTTCTTACCTTTTCGGGTAATCGTTTTACGAGATATAGATATTACATAACTTAATTATCCACTGTTTGGAATTCGATTCCAACAGACCCTTAATATCTATTTATTACTTATTCTATTAAACTTGTTTTATATTCTTTTTTAACTAAGTATTTTCACAGTTTTTCACACACTTCTTAAATATAAATATGATATATATTTATATAGTTCGTAAGTCCAAAATTTGTCCATTTGTCCAAGTCATTAAGTCCATAATATCACTTTTAAACCATAATCTTCATAAGTATACTTTAATCACTACTTTATACAAAATTATTTTACACATAAACCCATAGTGTGTAAGTCTTATACTTTTGTTATAACATCTTTTTATCATTCATATGACATGTACAAAAGTCCATGAAACAATATTAACAAGTTTACAAAGTCATTTACACCTTTTACTTGTAGCTTTCTAAGTAAACCATTAAAAACCCTAATTTTGCATTAATAATTTTTAAGCTTAACCAAGATTGTAAAACACTTATGTATCCATTTATAACTTCATATTATCATCCATACAACATGTGTACAAGTTCATAAAACTATATTTACAAGAAAATCCATGTTTACAAGTTAAACATATCCTAATGGTGATTTCACTACATAAGCATCACATATACCTATAATCATATAAATGAAAAGTTAAAGGCTTTAGATAACCTTAATGGGATGATGTATGATGATGACAAGTAAGTGCTAAACCCTTGTTTAGACTTTAAACCCAAGATTATAACCAAGAAACCTTAGTTTTCCAAGTGAAAACCCTAACTTTCCTTTTCTTGATTAAAGCTTGAAAATGGTTAGCCAATGCTTGGAAACATCTTAGAATGTCTTAAGAATGATGTATGTAGGTGTGTATAGGTGATAGAAAATTTGGTATGGATTTGGTATTAAGGTTGTTTCAAGCCGTGGGCTTGTAGAGGAGCGAAAAAAAGAAAAAAAAAAAAAAAAATAGAAAAAAGGGAAAAAAAGAAGAAAAAGAAGGAAGAAGAGAGAAAAAAGAAATAAAGAGGGGGGGAAGAGAAAAAAGGGGAAGAAATAGGGAAAAGAGGGGAAGAAGAAGGGGGAAAAAGAAAAAAAAAAAAAAAAAATAGGAAAAGAAAAATGGGGGGGAAAGGAGGGAAAAAAGGAAAGAATAAGGGAGGAAAGAAAAGGGGAAAAAAAAGAAAAAAAAAGGGGAAGAAAAAAAAACGGGAAAGAGAAAGGAAAAAAAAAGGAAAAGAAAAAAAAAAAAAAAGAAGAAAAAAAGAACAAAAAAGGAAGTAAAAAAGAGGGAAAAAGGAAAGAAAAAAAAAAAAGGGGAGTTTGTATTGATTTTCTAGTTAAGTGTAAGACTTGTATGAACTTCTATCTTTAGTATACATGTATATATGGTAGTCTTTGGTCAAAAAGTAAGAAATAGCTAGTCAAAAACACAATTGAGGGTTTTATGGATCTTGTGTTCTTGTCATTGGTCAAAGAGACACAACAAGGTCTAGGTTTAATGGTGTTGGAGTTAGCCACTTGATATTGAAAATATTTGTAGTATTGACTCATTGGTGTTGTTGCCGTTTGAAATGGAGGGGGGCTTCTAGATGGATTTTTGATAATTTACAAAATACCTAGTATCATTTTATACATGTTACTTGTTGTAGCTTTTAAATAAAAAGGGTTTACTTGAAGGCTTTTGTGAAATGTTTAATTTTCTTATAAACATAGTGGTAGTAATATTAACTTGGGTAAAATTTAATAAAACGTTAGGTATTGGGTACAATCGTAAGTATTTGTTGAAGCGTAGAAATATTTTTGTGGTTCCGGGTATGCTTAACGTACTTTATCGCGAAACGTACATAATTTACGTAACCGATAAAAATAAAATAAACAAAGGCCATAATTATTCTCAAAATAATTATTTAATACTTGATTGATGTAAACGCTTAATTGTTTGATGCCCGTTTACATTGAACGCAAATTTTTAGCTTACGCGATTTTACTTAAATACAATGAATAATTTACAAGCAACGACGTTCGTCACTAAAATATTAGTGATGTTATCGACGTCGTCAATGACTTTTGAAAACACATGGTGTTATAGACTTCCCCCCGTTAAACGAGCCTAGTCTCAAGGTCACGATGCAGCACTTGACGTCGGGTGCGGTCTTGGTGAAGATTGTAGTGGGTATTTCTTCTTGAATAGGTCTTCTGTTCCCACGTGATAAGGACACTCTCTTAGAGTTCCATCGTAACCTTTGACTGAATAGATTGGCTTTGCTTCAACCAGGTTTACTTCACGACCACTATCTTCTTATGGTTTCTCAACGGACAAAATGAAGCTTGTCATCCAAATGAAGTCCATCCAACAGAACGGCTAACGGTTCGTCGGCATAGCACTTCTTCAAATTGGATACATGAAATGTGTTGTGAACCCTGCTCAGCTCTTCTGGAAGCTCGAGCTTGTAAGCAACTTCTCCAACCTTTTCTAACACCTTGAAAGGTCCAACATACCTGGGGTTTAACTTCCCCCGTTTGCCAAAATGCACGACCCCTTTCCAAGGTGAAACTTTAAGCATAACTTTATCCCCGACTTGGAATTCCATCGGTTTACGCTTCAGATCGGCGTAACTCTTCTGTCGATCACAAGCGGCTTGCATCCTTTGCTTGATTTGGACGATTTTCTCAGTTGTCTCTTGAATTAGTTCTGGACCGAGGATTTGAGCTTCTCCAACTTCGGTCCAACAAACAGGTGAACGACACTTTCGACCATAAAGTGCTTCGAATGGTGCGGCCTTGATGCTAGCGTGATAGCTATTGTTATAAGAGAATTCAACTAACGGTAAGTGATTAACCCAACCTTTTCCGAAATCGATCACGCAGGCACGCAGCATATCCTCGAGAGTTTGAATTGTCCTCTCGCTTTGCCCGTCTGTTTGTGGATGGTACGCAGTACTCATATCCAAATTAGTACCTAAAGCATTCTGAAGTGACCTCCAGAAGTTGGATGCGAACCTCGGGTCGCGATCACAAATGATTGAAACAGGTATTCCATGCCTCGTGACAACCTCCTTTAGGTATATTCTTGCAAGTTTATCCATAGGATCAGTCTCTCTCATTGGTGTGAAAATTGCAGACTTAGTGAGTCGGTCCACAATCACCCAAATGGTGTCGTAGCCTTGCGACGTCTTGGGGAGCTTTGTGACAAAATCCATAGTGATGTTGTCCCACTTCCATTCAGGTATCTTGGGCTATACCAACAATCCTGATGGCCTTTGATGTTCGGCCTTGACCTTAGCACAGGTCAAACACTTGCTAACATAGGTGGCGATGTCGGCTTTCATATTGGGCCACCAATATAGCTTCTTCATATCTTGGTACATCTTGTCAGAACCCGGATGTATAGAGTATTTTGATTTGTGGGACTCGTGCATGATCACAGTCCGCAAATCGCCATAACAGGGTAGCCAACTCCTGCCATTGAGGCATAGAGTTCCATCCGCACGAGGTTCCAACTTTTCCGTCCTGATCGCCTCTGGATTTTTAGCGTTTTCAACCAACATTCCTCCAACATCTTCATTCTTGATGTTCTCTGGTTTTCGTGCTTCAGTCTGAGCATTCAAGATTTGTTTGGGAAGATCCAAGCCAATAGTCATGACTAAGGCTCGAACTCTTAATGGTTGATCTCTCTCCTTCCTGCTTAGAGCATCAGCAACAACGTTTGCCTTTCCCGGGTGATAACGAATCTCACAATCGTAATCACTGAGCAACTCCAACCAACG
The DNA here is from genome assembly GCA_026074375.1 of Tanacetum coccineum. Classification (NCBI taxonomy): domain Eukaryota; kingdom Viridiplantae; phylum Streptophyta; class Magnoliopsida; order Asterales; family Asteraceae; genus Tanacetum; species Tanacetum coccineum. The sequence continues at coordinate 10,633 of BQNB010009798.1, forward strand.
ACGTTGCCTCATGTTCAACTCTTTCTGATTAAGAATGTGTTGTAGGCTCTTATGATCAGTGAACACCGTGCACTTGGTTCCATACAGGTAGTGCCTCCAAATCTTGAGAGCGAACACTACTGCTCCAAGTTCCAAATCATGAGTCGTATACAGTTCCATGTGTTGTATAGTTCTTCTCATGATTTTCAACTGCGTGATGCATAAGAAATCACCTTTTCTCTTTGCATCAATACAGCGCCCAAACCTTTTCTTTGAAGCGCTCAGTATCTGATGAAATCTACGCTTCCTTCATGAAATGCAAGGAATTGGTACACTGCACAACTTATGCTTCAACATTTAAAAGCTGCTACTTGTTTAACGCCCCACTCAAACTGACATTCTTTGAGTAAAAGCTTAGTCATTGGTTTTTGCCGATCTTTGATAACCCTTCAATGAAATCTTCGATAAGCACCCCAGCACGACGCTAAAAAATGACGAATCTCCATTGGTGACTTAGAGATTCCCCTTCGTTAATGGATACATCTTGGCTGGATCCACATGAATTCCTTCACTATCGATCACATGAGACGCGAGGAACTGTACTTTAGGGATTCCAAAAATCACATTTTAAATTTTGCATACAACTCCTCTTTCTTCCAACAACTCCAATAATATCTTCAGATGCTTTTCGTGCTCTTGCTTCTCTTGGAATAATGAAAATATCGTTGATAAAGACAATTAACGAACCTGTCCATATAACGTTTGCACACTCGGATCATGAGGTACCATAAACACACAAGAGCGGTGCGTTGTCAAACCAAATGGCATAACATGAAATTCGTAATGGCCATAATGAGTTCTGAAGGCAGTCTTCGGAATGTCTTCTTCTCGAACCCTCAATTGGCGATAACCTGACCTTAGGTCCGAATTCGAGTAGGACACTCGACCTTGAAAGCTGATCAAATAAATCATACTTCGTGGGAGCGGAAACGGTTCTTCCCGATAGTATATTCAAGTTCCCGTAATCGATGCACATGCCGGAAATGATCCGTCTTTCTTCTTGACAAACAAGACCGGAGCTCCCCAAGGTGAGGAACTGGGTCTTCAAAGCCTTTATCGTACCAGCTCTTTCAGTTGCCTCAGATAACGACTTCATCTCGGAATGCGCCAATCGATAAGGTGTCCCGTAGCCACAGGTGCAGCACCTAGGAACCAAAATCAAATTGAAACTCCATTTCGAGCTCTTGAGGAAGACCCTGCAAGTCATCAGGGGGGAAATACATCGGAAAAGTCTTGAACTATAGATACGTCCTCAAGTCGCTCTTCTCTCTCGTTTTCTCCGACTTGTTCTCAACCTCTTTTGCATGAACATGTGCCAAAAATATAGGAAATCCTCTTTCCATGTACTTCTGCGTTTTAGTGCACGAAATGATGTTCAATCGTGTCACATTTCCCTGGTGACTTCCATCACCGTGTATGATTAAGGTTTTATTTCTCTAGGGGATGCGAACAATCTTCTCGGCACACACAATGATCGCTTGGTACCTCGCCAACCAATCCATACTGATTATAGCATCGAAGCTACCAAGTTCTATAGGCATTAAGTTTATTTTGAATTGGTGGATTTATGCAGTTTAAGTGTGCAACCCTTAAGTATAGTGTTTAACACCAATATTCTCCCGTCAGCTATTCGACATCATAATAAGAATCTAGGGTAGATGGCGTGATGTCAATTTGGAGCTAAATGTAGTAGACACAAAACTTCGATCGGCACCCGTATCAAATAAATATAAGCAACAGCGTTTGTTTAGAAGGAACGTACCCGCAACGACGTTGTCTGGGTTTGCCCCCTCATTTCCAACCACATAACACCGTCGTTGGGAGCCCTTCATTCCTGCTTTGATTATCTATGGTCAATGTTTTCTCAGTCTAATCATTGGCATTTTCTTTAAAATTGATCCTTGAGCTCCGGCACTCAAAGCAACCGTTTGCCCTTCTGATAATTGTTTGTTGTTTGTTTGCGGTTGTTGTTTTGTTGTTGATTATTGTGTTGTGGCATTTGCAGGTCGCTTTCCTACAATCCTGGGTCAGATGACCCTCTTGCAGTTATTGTACCTAGGTGGACAAGGACCTTCATGATTGTAGTTACACTTGGAACACAAAGGTTTAGACCCGTCGTATGATTTCCTGCCACTATTTCCTGCAGTGTAGGCCTGGCCTGTGTTCTGCCTCTTATTCTGTTAGTTTTGATTGTTCTTGGAAAGATCATCATTCTTTCTTTTCCTTTCTGCCTGACGTTCAGCATAGGCATGAGTCTTCTCCTCCATTAACTCAGTTGTAAACTCAATATCTTCTTGCATGGTCTTTGATTTTGATGCCTTTACACTGCCAAGTATCATATCAGGTAATCCACCGATATACTTTTCAATATTGTCCTTCTCTTCTGGAACATTCTGGAACACATCAAAGCCAGTTTGCTGAAATCGTCGACTTTATAGGCCACCACATCGGTGCCCTTCACTGACCCATAACGATACCACATCTAAGTCTCAATCTTCTTGATCACATCCCACGGCAGTATTTACAGTCATCAATTTTCTTCAAGTGCAGGGCCAGGACAGCAATGAGCCGCTTCAGTAGTAGTGGTCTTGAACCTGGGCCATTCCACAATGTAAGAGCATCGTCTTGTAGAGTCAAGTCGCAAATTTGACTTGACTAGCTGCTGGGCAATTGCTAATGCTAAACACAGACTCCATTTTCTCAAACCATCGAGTGAGTTCGACAACTCCCTCAGTGCCTTTGAAGTCCAAAGGTTTGCATTTCAAGAATTCAGAGTAAGAGCATTCGCGAGCAGTTTGGGCTGGCCTTGGTCCTGAACCATTGCTATTGTAGCCAAATACGATGATGTTTAAGTAGGGTCCTAACCCTGCGTTGCATTCTGCTTCAAATTCAGCCATGTGCAACACAACTCCTTGATCAATTAAGGCCTGAAGTTGTGCCTCAGTAACAATTGTTGATAGTTGGGCTGTGTAACTGGTGGACTCGGGTTGACCTTAGTGGTCTCCTTTGGTCCATTTCTTCAATCACAAAGAAAACAATACCCGTTAATTCAATACAATCAAAACGTGACATAACGTATCAACAAAATAAAATAAGATCACAATCACCCAGTGAAACATATAACCAACACAAGATCGACATAACATAATACATCCATTCCATATATAACCTGGAAATATACATGATCTGTTTGGTACACAATGCTTCCCTATCGCTAGGTTACAAAAATGAAAATCAAATATAGAGCCCATACAAGCCGTGAGTTACCCGTAATACTTAGAAGGCATACAAGATAGCTAATCAGAAATAAAAGATCCCATAGAGGATAGCTAACCAAAACAAAAGACTATACCGCCTGCAGCTGGGAGTAACCCATAAAACTTAAAACAGACTGCAATAGTAAATACAATGCATAACTAAGTCTAGGAACAGCTACCTAAGTCCTCTCAATGTTTAACACAAGCTCCAGCCTCCAAGGCCTGGGAAAGCCATGATTCAGAACAGCAAGATCAACTGCAGCCTGACGCTGCGGAACACATTGCGCCGCGCCACAGTCTCTCAACTGTAAACTCGTGCCTCAAATTGCCCTGCAGTGAGCTTCAGACCAAGCAAGTTCCTGACATGGTCTGAATTACTCGCACTGCTCGTACGCAAGTCTCTCTCTCCTCAATACACAATCTCACTCCTCACAGCTGCACGAATCCGTCTAGTCAATCGTGATGTCGTGTGCAAAACTCTGACTCTCCCTAGTGCAACAAACATCAACACTGTAAGTGTCCCTCCTTTTGACCAACTCAAGGGCGGTCATAAATCTCCTCTCAATCTAAGGAGTTCTTGTCTCTATAGTGGATCTGGCAGTCTCGCCAGCAGCAGCAGCAGAACTCCTCTCCAATCTCACACCCAGGTCTAGGAGTAGTACGGTAGTAATCTCTATTCGAGTGCGTGGTCAGCTCATAATATCAACTCTGGGTCGGCTATAGGAAGGTGCAGGTAAAGTACAATGGTGGTGGGTCCCTGATGGGTGTAGTGAATGATAGTAGGCTGAGGCTATAATCTCTCATCTCAACCTCGATGCTCTAGACAAAGGAGTTTCCTACACGAATACGTGGAGATAAAAATGATGGTGGTAGTAGAGGTGTAGGTGCCTCATCCTCAGCTGGCACTAAGTCCTCAGGATGCTCAGGCTCAGGAATGTACACTGGTATATGGTTCTCCGGTACATACTCTGGAGAACGTGGTGCCTGCTCCAACAACTGTCGGGCAGCCTCCTCGTAAGGATCCTCAGATGGAATACTCCAAGATCGTGCCTCCGAGTGAACAGACGTATAGGTAACGGCAGAATCAGCTGACATGACTACAGTGACCAGCAGAAATAACTTATATGAGTATATTATATAAGGCTCTTATTGTAATATACGTAATATATTATAACCACGTATATCAGTTATGAATGCATCTAGTCCCACTAATGCAACAAATAGTGTATGCATGAATGTATGCACATATGTATGTCCCGTGTACAACCCCGTTGTATGAATTCGTTGTTTGAAAATGGTTATAGTCCAGCAAAAACATTTGACCTGGTTCTCTATAACCTTGGCTCTTGATACCAATCTGTAACACCCCCAAATTGGGTCGCAGCGGAATAAGGGTCCGGGGCGTGTTACTTCAAGATCAATAGCACAAGATATATAAGAACGACACAAAAAGTCGTTTAAAATGATACATTGGATTTAATTGAAAGACTTAATACAAAAGCAAAAGCATATAGCTTTACTTGTTCATTGTTGAATATTACAAAAGTTGACAATACATTCCCCAAAATATGATGCACCTAAATCTTTAAGCGTGCAATCCAAAATGTAACCCAATGCATCCCTGGCATCCCATGCCTATTGATCTCCTGAAAACATTGCTTAAAAACGTCAACAAAATTGTTGGTGAATTCATAGGTTTGATAAATCATAATGTGCAGGACCGCAAGACTTTTTAGTGATAATGCAACACATGCAGATCTCACAAAACTAGATTACATTTACACTAAGCTCATGACACTGAATGAAGCGCTACGATCTTTCTTGTCAATTAGAACTATATATTGCAATTTCTGCCAATTAGATGTTTCAACTCCAAAAACAAAACCGAAATTCGACCATGCTATATACATTTCGTTCCCGGTTGATAAGCTAAATCACCCGAACGGGAGGTCGTTTTCCCCGAATAGATTCTATAAATAACATTCGCGTCACATAATGTAATTTCCCAACTACAACTATGCAATTGACAGTTCATGATAAAGGGGCTCAACTTGGTTATCGCAAACATAGGCAACATGTAATAATATCGTTTGCGTCCAATTTATAAAAACAAAGCATGTTTCCGACCCCATAATTATAAATCATTGAATTGTAAAATGTGGGGCTATGACTCACCTTGAGTTATGATAATCCAAATATCGCAGATGAATGCGACACGTAAAAAGATCGAATGCAACCTAATATATCATAGGTCGTATAAGTACCCATTGTACTTGAAAATAATCTTATAGTTGCTACTCCTTTAAATCGTCCTATCTTCGGGCTATCAAAATTAAAGCGGTCATGACATGACGTTCGACAAGGAGTTAGGACACTTTAATCGTAATCCAACAACGTCGTCGAACGCCGATCCGAAGGAGTCCTCATTATGAAAATTCCCTAGTAATATATACTTTGATAACCACATAATATTCTATCTACTCAATCACCAACGAATGGTGATTTGGTAAAATTGTGTTTAATACAGTAAAAAACGTTTATAATTACGTTTTTAAGTAAAACTAGACATAAACTTTTGCGATTTAATGCCCGATTTTTAGTGTTTCCTTTGGATACGTCTCCGTAATAAAAGAATTAATTATATTTTACAAAGTTGGGGGTCCGCTGAAGTATTTATAGTATACTATATACTGTTCATAGTTTATAAAATTAACTTTTATATAACTTTAATTATCGAAAATATCGTAGTTTATTCTTAAAGTAACCGTTTTTAGCGATTCTTGCGAGTACGATCCGTAAATAAAAGTTATATCATATTTTGATTTTTTAAAAACTGAAGTTTCTGAATGAATAGTGTTTTTAAAAAAAAAGTTTTACAAAAGAATTTCCGTTGTAAACACGTAATAACGTAGTCTTTTCGTTGTAAATTGGTTTTTTTCCGAGTTTTTCTTATCATTTGGAATTGTCAATGAGGGTAAATTTTTGTATATTCGGCTCTACCTACGTATGAAACACGAAATAAAAACCCTTTATTATCCAGTGTATTGATTTATAAAAAGTTTGTTTTATATAACTTTAAAAACCCTTAAAATATAACTACACATGTTTATACTTAAACAACATGAGTATCATATTTATAGATCCCATTTTTTTAAAATTTTATATGATATATATGACCATAAAATGACCATAAGAAAAACGTGTAAAATTTCATTAGACATTAGTAAAAAACCTTTTTAAAATATTCAAAAGTCCCTTAAGTGGTGATAGCCATAAATAAACATATTACACATGAAATAATGATAAAACAAGAGTATAAAGGAATTTAGAAGACCTTAGGGATGATGTATGAGATGAGAAATGAATGCTAAACCCGTGTTTAGATTCAAAACCAAAGCTTGCACAAAGAAACCCTAGCTTTCCTTAATAAAAACCCTAGCTTTCTTTCACTTGAGTAATACTTGGAAATGGTGATTCAATGGTTGGAAACACCTTAGAATATCTTGGGATAGATGTATATAGAAGTGTATGGGTTGTATAAAAATTGATATGGGTTTGTGTAGGGGGGGGTTGATGCCGTGAGCAATAGAGAGCAAAAAGGGAGGTTTTGTTTGATTTTCTAGTTAAGTGTTTATGTATATGAGTTATCTCTTATGAAATGCATGTATATAAGAAGTATTTCTAGTCAAGGAACATGGGTATGGTGGTAAGGGATGGTCTTTGTCTTTTGGTCCAAGTCAAAGAGACTGGCATGGTTAGTTATAAAGAGTATGGAGTGTAGGTTAAGTGAAGTATGGTGTTTATTGACCACTTGGAAGAATTTTTTCATATATCACTGTACAAATGGCAAGAATATCGGAAAAGATAGGATATGATGATATAATTTTGTAACTTTATGCATTGGGAATAAAAGTTGGGTATTTGTTGAAGCGTAGGAAAGTTTTGGTGGTTCCGGAGTGCCTAAACGCAATTTATCATCAAGAGCCTAATACCAGATGATTTTTAGCTTATAACAACCCTAACTAACATGAATTAACAACTGATTAAGCAATAATCTGAGATTTAGACTTATTTTCTACTATTTTTGGTTTTTTAAGGTTTTTAAGACAATTATATGAAAGACTATGATCTAAACTAAGAATATCAAAAACAGATACACAATTAGGATAATTAAGCTATATGATCCATAAATAAACACTAATAAGCAAATAAGCAGATCTAGGATATAAAGCAATAAAACAACTATTTAAGCTAAAAAACAAGGAAAATAAAGAGAGACTTACTTATTCCTCTAGCTAAACAAGAGGAACCAATTAAGGCAGCTACAAGCTCTCCTAGATTATTAATAAGCTAGGAGTTAAGTCCATAAAGATCCTTCCAGGATTGATCTCTCTTCCAAATAAGCTCATAAATCCAAATCCAAAGGTAAATAGAACTTAAGCTGATTTTACAGGTTTAAAGTATGATTAAGGTGAGTTAAGCTCGGTAATAAGCTTATAGACTTATTAGAGCTGATTTTGAGCTTATGAGGGCTTATTGAGCTTTAGCTTAATATCAAATAAGACAAATGAGAGCTTATGAATTAAAGAGATTTTGAGAGATTAAAAACAACTAAATTTCATTAATAAAATTTTGATTACAATACTTAAAAGGAAAGTTACAAGGTTTAAAACAAAATTAAGCTAGAAATTGAAAATTAAGCTAAAATTAAATTCTAAGGCTACGTCTATGTGTGTAAAGAGTGAGGCTCTATTTATAGGCTGCAGGTGAAGCTTCTAGTCTCTCTTGCCTTGCTCTCCAATCCTTCAATCTCATCCCTTGAATCTCTTAATCATTGGATCATGATTTATATCCGTTGGATCATTTATGTACACTCAAGGATTGCCAAGCTGTCATTCTTTGATTATGACAGCTTGTGCTTCTTTTGTGAGTAGATTAGCACAAAAACCCATCACTATGTGTGCTTTCTTCATGTCCATGTGGCCTAAAGATTGAGTGAGGTTAAGTAAGAAATTGATTAGACTATAATATCCCTGCCATTTAGTTGTAGAGCACTTGAATAGTCGTCCGTACCCTTTAATTTTAAAAAGCCCTTTGTTTTACCCTAGCTAGTGAAATGAAAGTGATGATGAACAGTAAATGGGTCTTTGGCGCCAAGTTTATAACTGAACGAGTAAAAACGGTTTAAACTTTGGCCTCTTGTCATTTTCAGTCCCTTTCTTTGTTTTCTCATTTTCTAGTTATAAACTAGTTTTAGAAATTGCAAAACTGGCCCTTGTGGTTTAGTATAAGGTAAATTTCGTGACAAAATCCATAGTGATGTTGTCCCACTTCCATTCAGGTATCTTGGGTTGTACCAACAATCCTGATGGCCTTTGATGTTCGGCCTTGACCTTAGCACAGGTCAAACACTTGTTAACATAAGTGGCTATGTCGGCTTTCATGTTGGGCCACCAATATAGCTTCTTCATGTCTTGGTACATTTTGTCGGAACCCGGATGAATAGAGTATTTTGATTTGTGGGACTCGTGCATGATCACAGTCCGCAAATCATCCATAACAAGGTAACCATCTACGCTTAATGAGCACATGGTTCATCCGCACGTGGTTCCAAACCTTTTGTTCCTAATGTGCCTTCTAGAATTTAGCGTTTTCAATCAACATTCCCCCAACGTCTTCACTCTTAATGTTCTCGGGTTTTCGCGCTTCAGTCTGAGCATTTAAGATCTGTTTGGGAAGATCCAAGCTAATAGTCATGACTAAGGCTCGAACTCTTAACGGTGGTTCTCGTTCTTTCCTGCTCAACGCATCAGCAACGACATTTGCTTTCCCCGGGTGATAACGAATATCGCAATCGTAATCACTTAGCAACTCTAACCATCGACGTTGCCTCATGTTCAACTCTTTTTGATCTAAAATGTGTTGTAAACTCTTGTGATCAGTGAACACTGTACACTTAGTTCCATACAAGTAGTGCCTCCAAAGCTTAAGAGCGAACACCACAGCTCCAAGTTCCAGATCATGTGTTGTATAGTTCTTCTCATGGATTTTCAACTGGCGTGATGCATAAGAAATCACCTTTTCTCTTTGCATCAATACAGCGCCCAAACCTTTCTTTGAAGCGTCGCAGTATGCGATGAAATCTTCGCTTCCTTCAGGTAATGCAAGGATTGGTGCACTGCACAACTTTTGCTTCAACAGTTGAAAAGCTGCTTCTTGTTTATCGCCCCACTCAAACTTGACCTTCTTTTGAGTAAGCTTAGTCATTGGTTTTGCGATCTATTAAACCCTTAATGAGATCTTTCGATAAGCAAGCACCCAGCCAGACAAAAATTGACGAATCTCCGTTGGTGACTTAGGAGATGTCCAATCTTTAATGGATTCAATCTTGGCTGGATCCACATGAATTCCTTCACTATCGATCACGTGACCGAGGAACTGTACTTTGGGGATCCAAAATTCACATTTGGAAAATTTTGCATACAACTCCTCTTTCTTCAACAACTCCAATATTATCTTCAGATGCTTTTTGTGCTCTTGCTTGCTCTTTGAATATATCAAAATATGCGTAGTTCAAGACAATTAACGAACTTGTCCAGATAACGTTTGCACACTTCGGTTCATGAGGTCCATATACACAGCAGGTGCGTTTTTCAAACCAAATGGCAAACAGAAATTCGTAATGCCATAATGAGTTCTGAAGCAGTCTACGTAATGTTCTTCTTCACAGACAATGGGTGCCTCAATTGGCATAAACCTGACCTTGGCAGGAACGATTTTCGAGTATACACTGACCCTTTGAAGCAGATCAAATAAATCATTAATTCGGGAGCGGATAACGGTTCTTTCCACCGTAGTTATCAATTCTCCGGTAATCGATGCATACATCCGAAATGAACCGTCTTTCACTTCTTGACAAAACAAGAACGAACTGAGCACCCCAAGGTGAGGAACTGGGTCATATAAGGCCTTTATCTATAACAGCTCTTTCAGTTGCTTCAGATAACTCTTTCATTCTCGGAAGTGCGCCAATCGATAAGTGCCCCGGTCCACAGGTGCAGCACCAGTACAAAATCAATTGAAACTCCACTTGTCGAGTCGAGGAAGACCGCTTCAGAGTCATCAGGAAATACTGTCGAAAAGTCTAGACTATTGATACGTCCTCAAGTCGCTTCTTCTCCGACATGTCTTCAACCTCCTTTGCAGTAACAAGTGCCAAAAAGATAGGAAATCCTTTTTCCATGTACAACTACCTTTTGTGCACGGAAAAATTTATGTTTAATCTGTCCACGATTTCCCTGAAGTAATTCCATCACCGTGCTCACATGATTAGTGTTTGTTATTACTCTAATTTGATGCGCACAATCTTCTCCGGCACACACAATGACTCGCTTGGTGCTTTCGCCAACCAATCCATACCGATTATAGCATCAAACACTACCAAGTTCTACAGCAATTAAGTTTATGTTGAATTGGTGGTGTTAAGGAAGTTTAATGTGCAACCCTTAAGTATAAGTGTTTAAAACCCAATATTCTCCGTCAGTAGTTCGACATCAGAATAAGATCTATGATATGATGTGCTTGATGTCAATTTGGGAGCAAAATGTATAGACACAAAACTTCGATCGGTCTACCCTGTATCAAATAAGGATATACGCAAGCGGTTGTTTAGAAGGAACGTACCCTAAACGCGTTGTCTGGGTTTGCCGCCCCCTCATTCCAACCACATAACACTTGCGTTGGAAGCCCTGTCAACTCCCAAGCTTGATTATCATGGTCATTTGATTCAATTCACAGATCTTGGGCAGTTTCTTGTTAAAATGGCCTGAGCTTCCGCACTCAAGCAACCGTTGCCCTTCTGATTAATGTTGTTGTTGTTTGCGGTTGTTGTTGTTGTTGTTGTTATTGTTGTTGTTGGCATTTGCAGGTCGGCTCCTACAATCCTGGGTCAGATGACCCTCTTGCAGTTATTGTACCTAGGTGGACAAGGACCTTCATGATTGTAGTTACACTTGGAACACAAAGGTTTAGACCCGTCGTATGATTTCCTGCCACTATTTCCTGCAGTGTAGGCCTGGCCTGTGTTCTGCCTCTTATTCTGTTAGTTTTGATTGTTCTTGGAAAGATCATCATTTCTTTTCCTTTTCAGCCTCCGTTCATCATAGGCATGATCTCTCCTCCATTAACTCAGTTGTAAACTCAACAATAATCTTTCCTTGGCATGGTCTTTGATTTTGATGCTTTAACTGCCAAGAATCATATCTAGGTAATCTCACCGATTATAACTTTTCAATATGTCTATCTCTTCTGGAACATTCAGGACAACATCAAAGCTAGTTGTCCTGAAATCGTCGAACTATAGAAGGTCCACCACAATCGTTGCACTGACCTTAACGATTTCCAACATCTTAGTCTCATCTTCTAGATCTCTTCCCCTCGGGGGGCATATTAATCAGTCATCATTTTACTTTCATGCCGCCCATGGCATGGCATAGCCGCTGCAGTAGTAGTGGTCTTAACATGGCATTCCACATGTGATAGCATCTCTTGTAGTAGTGCAATTCGCAAATTTGACTTGACTAGCTGCATCGGGCAATTGCTAATGCTAATACACAGACATAATCATTTTCTCAAACCATTCGAGTGATTTCTGACAACTCCCTCAGTGTCCTTGAAGTCCCAAGGTTGCATTTCAAGAATTCAAGTAAGAGCATTCGCGAGCATTTTGGCTGGCCTTTGGTCCTGAACCATTGCTATTGTAGCCATTCCTTCCTAACCCTGCTTTGCTTTCTGTTGCTTCAGCCATTGCAACAGCAACTCTTGAATCAATTAAGGCCTGCAGTGTGCCTCAGTAACAATTGTTTGTTGTTGGGCTGGTGTAACTGTGGGACTCCGGGTTGACCTTGTGGTTCTCATTGGTGCCATTTCTTCAATCACAGCACAAGAAAATACAAATCCCCGAAGATTTCAATACAATCATAAGATTGACATAACCACGATATGCATCATAAATAAAAATAAGATCACATCACCCAGTGAAACATATAACCAACACAAGATCACATAACATAATACATCCTATCCATATATAATCTGGAAATATATGATCGTTTGGCTACAACAATGCTTCCCTATCGCTAGGGTTTACAAAAATGAAAAACAAAATTAGAGCCCTACTATCCGAGAGTTACCCGTAATACGTAGTAGGCAATAAAGATAGCTAATATTCAGAAAATAAAAGATCTATAGAGGATACTTAACCAAAACAAAAGAACAAATAACGCCTCTAGCTGGGAGTAACACATAAAACTTAACAACTTGCATGAACATGACAAATCATAACCGAATTCTAGAACTGCTACCAGTGTCCTCCAATGTTGTAACCAGCACATGCACGGGCAGTGGGCCACCAAGGCCTGTTATGCATGTTATGCCTGTAAACAGCAAGATCATCAGCAAGCCTGACCGCTGCCTAACTCATGGGCGACGCCCTCCTCAGTCGCAAAATACTTTGAACTCCGTGCCTCTAATGCCGCGGCAGTGAGCTTCAACCAAGCCAAGTTCCTGAACGGGTTTAATACACTCCTTCTCGTAAGCCATCTCCTCTCCTCAATACCTCAATCTCAGCGACTCTCAGCTGCACGATCCGTCTAGGCATCGTGATGTCGTGTGCAAAACTCTGAACTCTCCCTAGTGCAAACATCTACCTGGTATGTGACCCTTCTGTTGACCAACTCTAAGCGTCATAATCCTCCCTCTTCAGTACTAGGAGTCCTGGTCTCTATATGGGTCCTGGCTTCCACGCAGCAGCAGCAGCAGAACTCTCTCCAATCTCAACACCCAGAGTCTAGAGTAGTACTTAGTACTCTCTTTCTGAGTGGCGTGTCAGGCCTCAAGGGAAATCAACTCTTGCCGGCTAGTAGATGGTGCAGGTAAAGGTAACAATGGTGGGTCCTGATGGTGTAGTGAATGATATTAAGGCTGTTGCAAAAACTCAACATCACAACCTCGATGCTCCTAGGACTAAGAGGTCGAATACGTGGAGAAATAAAAAAGATGGTGGTAGTAGAGTGTAGGTGCCTTACATCCTCATCTGGCACTAAGTCCTCAGATGCTCAGGCCCAGGATGTACACTGGTATAGGTTCTCCGTAACATACTCTGGGAGACGTGGTGCCGCATCCATACAACTGTCGGGCATGCCTCCTGCAAAAGGATCCTCCGAGTGAATACTCCAATATCGTGCCTCCGATAGAACATTACGTTTAGGTAACGGCAGAATCAGCTGACATGACTACAGTGACTACAGAAATAACTTATAGAGATATTATATAAGGCTCTTATTTGTAATAAGCGATCATATATTTATATATACCAGTAAATCAGTTAAGAATGCTCTAGTCCCACTAATGCAAAATATAGTGTAATCATGAATGTATACACATAGTGTATGTCCTTGTACAACCCCTTGTATGAAATCGTTGTTTGAAAATGTTTATATTCAGCAAAAAAACATTAGACCGAGGTTCTCTATAACCTTGCTCTTGATACCAATCTGTAACACCCTCCAAATTGGGGTCGCAGCGGAATGAAGGGTCAGGGGCGTGTTACTTCAGATCAATAGCACAAGATATATACGAACGACACAAAAAGTCGTTTCAAATGATACATTTGATATAATTGAAATGACTATAATACACAAAGCTATACTTTATACTTTTCATTGTTGAATATCTAAACAAAAGTTGACAATACGATCCCCCAAATAGATGCACTAAATCTTTTAAGCGTGCAAATCCAAATGTAACCCAATGCATCCTGGCATCCATGCCTATTGATCTCCAGGTGAAAACAATTGCTTTAAAAGCGTCCACATAATTTTGGTGAATTCTATATGGATTTGATAAATCATAATGGTGCAGGACCAACAGAGACTTTTTATTGATATGCAACACCATAGCAGAACTCACAAAACAAGATTACATTTACACTAAGCTCATGACACTGAGCTCGACGAACCTTACTCTTGCAATTAAACTATATATTGCAATTACTGCCCAATTAGATGTTCAACCCGAAAACGAACCGAAATCGACATGCTATAACATTCTTCCCCGGTGATAGCTAAAATCACAACCGAACGGGGAGGTTGTCGTTTCCCGAATAGATCATTATATAACATTCGCGCTCCATAATGTAATTCCCAACTACAACATGCAATGACAGTTCATGATAAAGGGGCTCAACTTGGGTTATCGCTATTTAGGCAACATGTAAAATAATACTTTGCGTCCAATTTATAAAACAAAGCATGTTTCCACCCCATAATTATAAATCATGAAATTGTAAAAAGTGGGCTATGACTCACCTTGAGTTAATGAAATCCAAATATCGCAGATAATGCTTCACCGTAAAAGATCGAATGCAACCTAATTTAACATATGATCGTAAATAAAAAAGTACCATGTACTGAATAAAATCTTATAGTTGTTACGTCTCGTACATCGTTCGGGCTCATCATCATATAAAGAGGACTGACATGACGTTCGATGGAGTTTAGGACACTTTAAATCGTAAATCCAACAACTCGTCGCAACGCCATCCCCGAAGAGGCCTCAATATGAAATTCCCTAGTAATAGAGTAATTTGATACACACAAAATATTCTATCTAGCTCAATCCACCAACTAATGGTTTTTTGTAAAATTGAGTATAATAAGTAAAAACGTTTTATAATGTATCGTTTAGTAAAACAAGCATAACTTTTGCGTTTTTAAGCCCGATATTAGTAGTTTCCTTTGAGTACGTCTCCGTTATTAAAGATTTATTATATTTTCACAAAGTTGGGTTCCGCTGATGAATAGTATACTTTTTACTGTTCATTAAGATTATCAATTACTTTTATATAAACTTAATTATCGGAAAATATCGTAGTTGATGATCATTATAGTTCCGTTTTCTACGATACTTTTCGAGTACATCTCGTAATTAAAAAGTTTATCATAATTTTGTGAGTGTTTTAAAAACTGAAGTTGCAGTAATGAATAGTGTTTTTATAAAAATAGTTTTATAAAAGTATTTCTCGTTGTAAACTCGTAATCGTAATAACTTATTCGTTGTAAATTGGTTTTTCGAGTTTCTTATCATTTTGGAATTGTCATGAGGCGTATTATTTTTATATTAGGCTCTACCTACTGTATGAAACACGAAATAAAAACCCTTTTATTATCCAAGTGATAATTGATTTATAAAAGAGTTTGTTTTATACCTTAAAAACCCTAATTTAAAACTAACATTGTTTATACATAAACAACATGGATATCATAGTTATAGATCCATTATTTTATGATATATATAACATATGACATAAGAAGAAATGAAATTAATTTCATAACATTAGTAAAACCCCTGTATTACCATATTCAAAAAAGTCTTAAGTGTGATTTAGACCATAAATAAAAATATCACATGAAATAATGATAATAAAAAGTATAAAGGAATTTTAGAAGACCTTAGGGATGAAGTATGGAGATTGAGAAATGAATGCTAAAGCCCATGTGTTAGATTCATAACAAAGTTTTCTTGCACAAAAGAAACCCTAGCTTTCCTTAATAAAAACCCTAGCTTTCTTTCACTTGAGTAATACTTGGAAATGGTGATTCAATGGTTGGAAACACCTTAGAATATCTTGGGATAGATGTATATAGAAGTGTATGGGTTGTATAAAAATTGATATGGGTTTGTGTAGAGGGGGGGTTGATGCCGTGAGCAATAGAGAGCAAAAAGGAGTTATTTTTGACTTTCTAGATTAAGTTTTATTTATAGAGTATATCTCTTATGAAATGCATGTATAAAAGAAGTATTTCTAGTCAAGGGAACATGGTATGGTGTAGGGATGGTCTTGGTCTTGGTCCAAGTCAAAGAGACATGGCATGGTGTAGTAATAAAGAGGTATGGTGTAGGTTAATGAAGTATGGTGTTTATTTGACCAACTTGAAGAATTTTTCATATATCACTTGTACAAATGGCAAGAATTTCGGAAAAGATAGGATATAGATGATATATTTTGTAACTTTTATGCATTGGGTATAAAAGTGGGGTATTATGGTTGAAGCGTAGGAAAAAAAAAAGTTTGTGGTGGGTTACGGGAGTGCCAAAAACGCAATTAAAATCGGCGAACATAAACACATTACGATCCGATAAAAATAAAATGAACAAAGTTAATAATATCCTCAAAAAAATTATATAGAAAGAAACCCTTGCTATAAGAAAACATTTAAATGTTAGATGCCCAATTACATTGAACGCAAATTCTATCTTACGCGATTTAGCATAACCTATATTAATTAACAAATGAGTACAATACAAAAAGGTACATTTTGAATTATTGACGTCGTCAATGACTTTAAAACACAGGGTGTTATAACTACCTAGAAATTTAAAGGACAAAAGGAAAAATAAAGGAAACTTACTCAATCCTCATAGCTAAATAAGAGGTCTCAATTAAGAGCATCTACAAGCTCTCCTAGCTTATTAATAACTATGAGTTTATAAGTCCATAAGACCTTCCAGATTGATCTCTCTTCCAAATAAGCTTAGAAAATACTCCAATAACATTCCATGGAAAATGGCAAGTTAGACTATGTTTAAGTTTAGAACGTTTATTTCTGAAATGATTTAACTCATTTCAGCTATAGACTGAAAGAGCTTTATAGAGCTTATTTGATAAAAATTGCTAATTTAGATATCATAATTAAAAAGAGAATTGAGAACTTAAGGAACAACAAGTAATTTCATTAATAAAAAGCTTGCTTACAATACTTTAAAAGGAAAATTACAAGATTAAAAACAACATTAAGCTAGGAATTTAAAATTTAAGCTAAAACTAAATTAAGGCTACGTATGTGTGTGTGAAGAGTGGAGGCACTATTATAGCCATTTTGGTGAAGCTCCCAGACCCTCTTAGCCTTGCTCTCCAATCTTTTCAATCTCATCCCTTGAATCTTCTAATCATTTCCAAATGATTAATAGCCGTTTGATCAAATTATGTGCACTCAAGGATTGCCAAGCTGTCATTCCTTGATGTGACAGCTTGTGCTTCTTTTGAGAGAGAGTCTAGCACAAAAACCCACTAATATTTGTGCTTTCACCATGGCTGACGTGACCTTAAGCTTGAGTGAGGTTAAGTAGAGCTTGGAGATGACTAATTTGACTTGTCCAATTGGTTTATAAGAGCACTTTGAATAGTCCGTCCGACCCATAATATTCAGAAAGCCCTCTAGGTTTTATAACCTGGCTAGTGAAATGAGAGTGATGATGAACAGTAAATGGTCTTCGCGCCATTTTTATAACTGAATCGGGTAAAAGAATATTTAAACTTAGGGAATATTGCAATTTTGGTCCCCTCTTTTTTAACTCCAATTAAGTTTAGTAAAATATTTTTAGAAATTGCAAAACTGTCCATGTGTGTAATGAAAAGGGAAATGGGCTAGGGTTTTGGGCTTAAGGATCCGGGTAAGGCCCAATTAGGCTTAGGGACTATTTTTGTAACTTTTGAAAAGTAAAGGACTTATTTGGATCATTTTGGGTTTTGTCTTCTTGTGGTTGACTTATGTTGACCATGAGTTGACTAACATTGCCGTGGATTTGACAGATGCTTGACATTTCTGCTTCGGCTTTGATTCTTTGGCTTCTTTTTGTACTCTTCTGATTCTCGTGTCCGTGCTTGCCCGTTTTTGACTGTTTTCTTGTGATCTTTGATACATCCGTACCTGCACACACAAAACACAAATACAAGCATATTGTTGCTATTTTTGGACTGTTTTGGGTTTAATTGAGTTATTTTTGGTACAAATGGATATGTGTATTTAACACTTATCAGTTCACTTGTTCGGTTCCTACTCGTAAATAACTCGTTCGGTTCTAACTGAAATGAGCTCGTTCGGTTCAAACTAGAATATTTTAGTTCGGTGATCTCGATCGGTTATCTAGTTCGGTTGACTTGTTCGGCTTGCTCGTTCGGTTACCTTGTTCGGTCCTACTCGTTCGGTCCCAACTACTACGAAACTCAAATTTTCAAAACTCAAAAAGACACATTTTTAATGGTTTTTAGCAAAAAATTCTTGTACAACTAGTGTTACTAACCCTATAGGAACAATAAAAATGAAAACTTTAAGGTTTTTAAGCCAAAAATTTTGAATCAATATTTTGCTCTTTGTAAAGGTTTTTGAACACAAATCAAACACAAAAACTAAACACTACACTCCATGGCTCTTTATACCAATTTGTAGAAAGATTTAATCTATGATACAAACCAAGAAACAATGAGGAGATATGTGGTATGTGATGTTATAAGAGAAGGATGGATGTGAATAGGAATTATGTATATTATATGAATGTTAACTAGTGAACACCAAACCCCTCTCCAAGGCTAGGAGAGGGTTTATATACTTCCTATAGGCCGGCCCATGGGCTATGATGGG
Organism: Tanacetum coccineum; assembly: GCA_026074375.1. Lineage (NCBI taxonomy): Eukaryota > Viridiplantae > Streptophyta > Magnoliopsida > Asterales > Asteraceae > Tanacetum > Tanacetum coccineum. Next base: position 29,408 of record BQNB010009798.1, read on the forward strand.
CTTCCCATGGGTCTTGGGTCAGACTAGATTACTAATCTAATCATTACATAAACTACGAGCTAAGACTATTACAAATTGGAAGTGACCGACACTTTTTATGTTTCCAACAAATTGTGAGCTAAAAGAATCAAGAGAAATTAAAAACAGACTAAGAGATTTTGTAAGGTAAAATGTTAAATTGATGATGGAAATGATTTTTGGAACGAAATTGGAGTTAATGCTGGTGACTCAAAGTTAATGTTGCTAGGCATACACTTACTACTGTCAGTGTTAGTTAATGATGTTAGGCATAAACTTACTACTGCTGGTTAAGTTAATACTGCTAGGCATAACTTACTACTGCTGGGTCAGTTAATGCTGTTAGGCTTAACTTAGTACTACTAATTCAAGTTAATGCTATTGAGGGTGATTTCATAAATACTTTGATTAAGGGTTTCTTTCAATCACTTAATTGATTTCAATCTTTGTTATACACTCTAATTATAAACCCTAACTCAATTTCATTGTTAATCATCAAAACCCAACATCAATGGCTGCCCTAAAGTTTCACAACATGGTCGCATTCTTAGATAAATCCGCTGAAAGTGATGGATTCAAGCAAATTGTGGATTTTTTTGAACGCACATCCTATCAAATATGCCTTAACAGTTAATCCCACAATCTATACTTCATGTATCGAGCAATTCTGGACTACTGCAAAGGTAAAAACTGTTAATGGAGAAGTGCAGATTCAAGCCCTAGTGGATAAGAAGAAGGTGATCATCACTGAGACAAGTATAAGAAGTGATCTTCAATTAGACGATGCTGAAGGTACTGAATGTCTGCCAAATGCTACAATTTTTGAACAGCTGACACTCATGGGGTATGAAAATCTTACACAAAAGCTTACATTCTATAAAGCTTTCTTTTCACCTTAATGGAAATTTCTTATCCATACAATTCTGCAATGCCTTAGTGCTAAGACTACTGCTTGGAATGAATTTAGTAGCACTATAGCCTCTGCTGTCATCTGTCTTGCCACAAACCAAAAATTTAACTTTTCCAAGTATATTTTTGATAATATGGTAAAGAACTTGGAGGGTGGGGTTAAATTTATAATGTATCCAAGGTTTGTACAAGTGTTCCTGGATAAACAAGTTGAAGGAATGTCCAAACATAAAGAGATTTATGTTACACCTTCTCACACTAAGAAGGTCTTTGCTAACATGAAGAGGCAGGGAAAAGACTTTTCTGACAGGGACACACCTTTCTTTCCAACCATGATTGTTCAAGCACAAGAACAAGTAGGTGAAGGTTTAGAGATACCAACTGATTCCCATCATACACCCACTACTACTCAACCATCAACATCTAAACCCCAGAAGAAACAGTCTAGAAGGAAACAAAGGAAAGACACTAAGGATCCTCAACTTAGTGGTCCTACAGAACCTGTAACTGATGATACTAAAAATGTGGCAAGTGTACCTACACATTCCAATGATCCACTGCTTAGTGGTGAGGATAGACTGAAACTAAATGAATTGATGGAACTTTGTACCAGCTTATCACAAAGAGTTCTTGACTTAGAGAAAACAAAGACCTCTCAAGCTGCATAGATTACTGAATTGAAAGAGAGGGTTAAGAAGCTGGAAAAGAAAGGAGGGTCAAGAACTCATAGGCTCAAAAGATAATACAAGGTTGGTAGATCTGCAAGATTGGTTTCCTCTGAAGATGAAGGTTTGGGTGATCAGGAGGATGCATCCAAACAGGGGAGGAAAATTGATGAAATTGACCAAGATGCAGAGGTTACATTAGTTGATGAGACTCAGGGGAGGTATGGTGATAATTTAATGTTTGATACTATTATTCTTGATATAGAACAAGATATGGTAAAGAAAGAGGTTAATATGGCTGAAAAGGATGTTAGTACTGCTGATCCAGTTACTACTGCTGGTGAAGTAGTTACTACTGCTAATGTTGTAGTTAGAACTGCTGAAGTTACTACTGACAGTACTACAACAACTGTTGATGACTTGACCCTGGCTCAGACTTTAATAGAGATCAAAGCTGCAAAACCCAAGGCTATAGGGGTTATAGTTCAATAACCAAGTGAATTTACAACAACAAAATCACCTTTACAACCATCACAACTTCCACAGGCTAAAGACAAAGGCAAGGCAAAAATGGTTGAGCCTGAAAAACCTTTGAAGAAGAAAGATCAGATTATGTTTGATAAGGAGGTTGCTCAAAAACTTCAAGCTCAATTAGATGTTGAATTGGAAGAAGAAGAGAAGCTTGCAAGACAAAGAGAAGAAGATGCAAACATTGCTGAATGGGATAATGTTCAAGCTATGATGGATGCAGATTATGAGCTAGCTGCAAGATTACAGGCAGAAGAGCAAGGAGAATTGACTATTGAAGAAAAGTCAAGATTGTTTGTGGAGCTCATGAATAAAAGGAAGAAGCATTTTGCAAGACTTAGAGCAGAAGAGCAGAGAAGAAAACCACCAACTAAGGCTCAAAAGAGAAATACAATGTCTACTTATCTGAAAAACATGGCTGGATACAAGCACAATCAATTGAAGACCAAAAGCTTTGAGGATATTCAGATGTTATTTGACAAAGAAATGAAAAGAGTAAACACATTTGTAGACATGGATACAGAGTTAGTGAAAGGCAGTGAGACAAGAACAGAAGGAAGTTCTAAAAGAGCAGGAGAAGAACTTGAATCTAAAAATTTAAAGAAGCAGAAGTTAGATGAGAATGTAGAAGCTGAAGTAGATGATCATCAAGAAGAAGCAGAGATGAAAAAGTATATAGAGATAGTTCCTGATGATGAGGTAGCAATTGATGCTATACCTCTAGCCACTAAGCCTCCAATCAGTGTTGACTGGAAAATCATCAAAGAAGGAAAGATGGGATACTTTCAAATCATAAGAGTTGATGGAAGTTCAAAGAGGTACTCATCAATGATTACGATGCTTTAGAATATTGACAGAGAAGACTTGGAAACTCTCTGGAAGTTGGTTAAAGCTAAGCATGGGCTAACAAGGCCAGAGGAGGCATATGAAAGAGTGTTATGGGGTGATCTAAAAGTGATGTTTGAACCTGATGTAGAAAGTGAAGTGTTGAGGAATCTACATGGACACAAAGTGACAGTTTGGAAGCTATTTTCTTCAAGTGGAGTACATTTTGTGAGGTTTCAAAATATGCATATCTTTATGCTGGTAGAAAAGAGATATCCACTTACACCTGCAACAATCACAGAAATGCTCAACAAGAAGCTTTAAGCTGACCATTAGAATGAAATGTGTTATCAACTTCTTAAGCTCATGACAAAACAGCTCAAGAATCTTGGAAGTGTTTGAATGCATACTCCTAGTGAAGATAAAGCTTTCAATCAAGAAATTTGAAGATTCAGAAGAAGAACATCAAGTTTAGGGGAGGATTGTTAGGATTAAAAGACTTTTTGAAGCTATTTGGAAGTTACTGCTGCTAAGGTTAGAGTTACTGCTGCTAAGCATAACTTAGTGCTGTTAGTGATATTAGTGAAAAATATGCTAAGTAGTTAGTACTGCCAGTTACTACTGCTAGTATATATTACTACTACTAATGGAAGTTAAGACTGCTCAGAGACTTAGAAGAATACTACTAAGTAGTTAATACTGCTAGTATAAAAGTTACTACTATTAGTGTAACTTAGTACTGCTAGTATATGTTAATACTGCTTGAGTAAAGTTACAACTGTTAGCATAAAGTTAGTACTGCTAGTGTAACTTAGTACTGCTGATGAAGAATGAAGAAAATATTCTAAGTAGTTACTACTGCTTGTACAAAGTTAGTGCTACTGGTATAAAAGTTACTGCTGCTGGTTACAACTACTGAAAGATTACAACTACTAGAAGAGATTCTACTATCAGAAGGATAAACACAAGAGAAAGGATAAAGATGAAGATTGTTTATCAAGATTACTTACGGGATAAGTATGAGATATTTTTGTAAAATATTCGTATAAGTTATTTGTTTAGAAGATCATGATAACTTAGGAAAGTATTGTAAGCCTTGTAGGACTCCTTGGTGTATAAAAGGAGGTCCTAGGGCATAATGTTTAAATAATTTAGATATCTAGAAAAGTGTTATTCGTAGCTTCAAGGTTTTGTAACCCTAACACTATTAAGAGTGTTTGTATTATATTGAGGATGAAAGTTTGGTAAACTGTTTTGTTATTAATCTTTTTCATTACTGTTTCATTGAAATTCTTCTTAGTATCATTGACTAGATTCCACATAGTCTTTGATATTTACAATCAAAGATTCTATCATAGTTATTTTGTATTTATTTAATACAACTTAGGCTTATACAAGCTAAGCAAGATCTATTCTATTGGGAACAACAGAGACATTATTTGTATGGAACGAAGTGTGTGGTTTTCACCGATCACAAGAGCCTACAATATACTTGAATCAGAAAGAGCTGAAATTAAGACAACGGTGACTGATTGAGTTGTTAAGTGATTATGATTGTGAGATTCGGTATCATCCTGGAAAACCGAATGTTGTGGCTGACGCCTTAATTCGGAAAGAAAGGAATAAGCTATTATGTGTTCGAGCTTTGATGATGACTGTTCATAATGATCTACCTAAGCAGATTCGTGAAGCTCAAGAGGAAGCGATGAAAAAGGAGAATGTCAAAGCAAAAAAATTGGAAATTAAGTAAATATTTGAGTTTCGCCCTGATGGAACACGTTGTTTTGGAAATCGTGTTTGGTTGCCGCGATTCAGTGGATTGAGAGATTTGGTTATGCATGAGTCGCATAAGTACAAGTATTCTATCCATCCGGGATCGGGCAAGATGTATCAAGATTTGAAGCCGTTGTACGGGTAACCGAATATGAAAGCTGATATTGCCACGTACGTTAGCAAGTGTCTGACTTGTGTGAAGGTTAAAGCCGAGCATCAAAAACCATCTGGGTTGCTGCAACAACCCGAGATTCCAGTTTGGAAATAGGAAATGATTACTATAGATTTTGTGAATGGATTGCCAAGGATGCCGAGTGGGTATGATACGATTTAGGTTATTGTTGACCGACTGACCAAATCAGCTCATTTCCTACCAATGAAGAAAAAGGATAGTATGGAGAAGCTCACGCGGCTTTACTTGAAGGAAATAGTATGTAGGCATGGTGTTCCTGTTTTGATCATTTCGGATCGAGATAGCCATTTTACGTCTAGATTCTAGAGATCGTTTCAGGAAGCGTTAGGGACGAATTTGGATATGAGTACTGCTTACCACCCTCAAATGGATGGCCAAAGCAAAAGGACTATACAGACACATGAAGATATGTTGCGTGCTTGTGTGATCAACTCTGGAAGAAGTTGGGATCGCCATCTGCCATTGGTCGAGTTCTCATACAACAATAGTTATCACGCAAGCATTAAGGTTGCACCATATGAGGCTTTGTACAAACGGAAATGTAGATCACCTGTATGCTGGAGTGAGATTGGGGATAGCCAACTCACCAGTCCAGAATTGATCCGTGATACGATCGAGAAGATTGTCCAGATTAAGAACCGCTTGTTGACTGCCCGTAGTCGCCAGAAGAGTTATGCAAATAGAAGGCCTAAGCCATTGGAATTTGAAGTCAGTGATATGGTATTGCTTAAGGTTTCGCCATGGAAGGGCGTTGTGCGTTTTTGGAAAGCACGGAAAGTTAAGTCCACGTTATATTGAGCCATTCAAGATTCTAGCTAGAGTTGGTCCTGTAGCTTATACGTTAGAGTTACCTGCAGAGTTGAAGGGGATTCATAGAACTTTTCATTTTAAATCTTAATAAATGTCTAGCGGAAGGTGACATTGTTGTTCCAATGGATGAGATTCAAATTGATGATAAGTTACATATGATTGAAGAGACAGTGGAAGTTATTGATAGAGAGGTCAACCGACTTAAGCAAAGTAGGATACCCATAGTTAAAGTTCGTTGGAATTAGCAAAGAGTCCAAAATTTACTTGGAAATGTGAGTATCAAATTAAGAAAACGTACCCTCATCTCTTTTCAAGTTAGGACGAAGCGAGGAAAGTGGATAAGTTGAGCTGAGCACCGGGACGGCGCTCCCTAAAGGAAGGGAGAATGTAACAACCCGAGTTTCAGGTCAACGTTTATCCTGAGTTACGATAATTATTTTTTCTACGTAAATAGTTATAGTCGTTTATTCTATATAAGGTTTGATGAGGATTTCCATTATAGGGTAATTTCAATCTGTGATTTAGTTTCTATTTTTTTTTAACGTCTAAGAAAGTTAGAAAAATTTATATTGTTGCCCCGAGAGCGTGAATATGTTATTTTTGTATTTTACGACGTTTCCCTGATTTTTCGTAAAAACTGTGTCTAAAAGTCGTGTTTTACGTGGTTTAACGTTTTATTAAATGTTTTAAAGTAAAATTAGTGGGATGGATTTAAAATATTTACTAACGTGGTGTGACCCGAGCTTGTTAGCCGACTTTACTAATAAAAGAAACCATTTTGTACTAGTTTTAAAAGGACATACAGAATGGAGGGACTAAAAGTGTCAAAATCCCAAACCTTCTCCCTATAAAAGGAAGCTGATTCGCTAGAATCTATATATACGTAATAATAAAATATATAATATGATAGAAAATTACCAAACTACCCTTGAGGACAAAGGTAAAAAGGAAAATCTTCACAAATATATATAATATAATACGTATATAAACCGGGAAGTATGATTCTCGGGTCGTTATCCCCAACGATTTGTGAAATTAAAACCACGTTTGATGTTCGGACAATGATTTGAATTGAAGACGAAGATTGATTTGATTAACTACTTTTAAAAATTAAAATAAACAAATTATAACAATTAAGCACGAAGATAATAACGGAAAACCAAATTTTAACTAAAAACGCAAAACGGGAACCCTAAACGAAGGTCAAAAACCCTAAATTTCTAAAATTAAACCTAACTTAAAATTTTCTTTTTAAATTGACTCTATTTGACTAAAAAGTAAGTTTAAAGAAAACTATAACAAAAACAGAGTTGAAATGAGCTTTTAAACACGAAAAACGAGAACGGGAACAAATCTCGTTCTTTAAAAATCGAATTTTTGCAAAATAGACCCTACGAAAGCAAAACTAATTTGCCTATAAACTTTATGATAAAAGAAAATTTTCTAAAAAAGATTTATATATTTTTGATTATTTTTCTATATTTTATGATTTTTTAAAGTTTTTAATAAAAATAAATGTTTAAAAATACTAATCTATCTATAAAAATTCTAGAAAAAATACAGAAAATAGCTTATACTAATTAATCCTAGGAAAAATAAGCTTGAGATCACAGCTTATCGAATAAGCCACGAAATAAGCTAAAACAACTTATAAAGCTTATAAGGGAAAAATGTGTATAAAGAATTAATGTTGCAAGGTTATAACGAAAAAGACCCCATGGCACAGTGGTAGTGAGTGTGGTGTGTGTGTTATAAAAGGGTTGAAAGTGTTGAGGTCGTGGGTTCGAGTCTTGCTCACACCCGATTTCCACTTTCCCCTTTTTTTTGAATAACTTATAAAAGCAAAGTTATTAAGCACCTAAAAATAAGCATTTTTAATAAAAGAAACTTTTTATGAAAAGCCCTAAATAAGCTAGAAAACGGCTGAAAAGCAAGCAATACTACTTAACTCATTTTTTTTTGCTTTTCTTAAACTAAATAAGCTATAATACTAAATAAGCTAAAGCTTATGACTAATTAAGATACTAATAAGCTAATTCTAACATAAAGAGCTAATTAAACAAGAATAAGCACACAGAATAAGCCATAAGCTAGTAATTCAAAATAAGCACTTATCAAAAAACACTTAAAACCAAACAGTCCCTTAGCTCACTTTGAGCTTAAAATTAAGCAACTAAACAAGAACTTTAATGAATGGGACTTGGTTTTTCTGAAAGACTAGCTAAAAGTCTTCTTGAAAAAGCTTTTTAAATCAGCTTTTGAAAACTAGAGCTTATTGAAAAAGGTGATTGAAAACAGCTTGTGCAACTCAGATACTACTGAGTTTATTTTTTTGGTTTTCAGAAAGACAAAAAGCCATTTTTCAGCTTAAATTCAGATTAGCAAAATGAGATTGATTTGAAAAAGCAATTTGAAAAAGTTGATTAATGACCTAAAGACAGCTTAAACTATGAAATTCAAATCCTAAGAGTGACTAAAACCTACTGAAAATCAAACTACAAAATGACTATATGCCCTTATTAGCTACTGATGCAGTAAGCAAGCAAAAATGACCAAATCCTAACTCCAATTCAATGCAGTTATAATAATACTCATTCTAACACTTTTTAAAATCACACTAAGAGCAACTAAGGCCAATTCACTTACTGAAGAAGATTAAACTTAATAATGCAAGATAAACTTAATAGATTTGAGTTTGTTTTAACTAGCTTATGAAAAATATGATTAACTCTAAACTAACTCACAAAACCTACTCTAACAACCTTAGATTAGAGATTAAAATTAATTTCCAAAGACCAATTGGCCACTAGCAGTTTTAACTTAAGGTTAAATCTGCTATGCCAAACACCCCTTTAACATTACTCATATCCATATTAGCTTGTTAAAATGAAATTAAAAGCTCAAATTCTAAATACCAGATAATAAGCAGTTTAAGACCAACCTAATGAGCAATCCTAAGCAGACAAAAAGCCAAACTAATAAGCTATAAGCTAAACTATTTTTTTGGATTTTTAGTATTTTAAAAGAAAAAATTAAGAAAGCTTCTATGCTACTGAATTTAAAGACAGATTATCTAAACTACTTAATAAGCATATTGAAACAATAATAAGCACAAATAAGCAAACAATTAAGCAAAATAAGCTAAACTATACTAAGAAATTTAAGACATGAAAGCTTAAATGAATACTTACTAGAACCTTAGCTAAATAAAGGTTATTAATAGCTCAATTGAGCAGTCTACAAGCTCTGGCTTATTGTAAATAAGCCAGTAAAAATCCATATGAGCTCTTTCAAAGCAAGCTCATCTTCCAAAAGCTCAAAAATCCAAATAGCCAAGGTCTTTAAGCTGTTTTTAGAGTTACAATAGATTAGGTACTTATTAAAACTCAAATCCAAGCTTATAGACTTGGATGAGCTAGAATGAGCTTATTATGAGCTTATGAAACAGTAGCATACACATTTGATAGTATTAAGAGCTTATAAGTGAAAAACAGATTATAAAAACTAAATGATGATTTTATTAAAACTTAGAACGGATTACAATGCTTTGGAAATTGAAAGTTACAAAAATTTAAAGAGAAAAATTACATTTAAAACTGAAAATTACATAAGCTAATGAAAACTAAAAGTTTTTAGGAAAAAGGAAGATGATCATGTGAGAGTGAAAGAGTCCTTTTATAGCTGCCAAGAGAAGCTTCTAGGTCCAAAGTTTGTTACACAATCCATCAATCCTGGCTCTTCATTCCTTCAATCATTTGATGCTCAATATCTACCGTTGGATTAGATTGAGGGGCACACGGATTGCCAACGTGGCATCCGTGTGTCAGAGGCCTTTGTGCTTCTTTTAGGCATGATTTAGTGTAAAAACCCCATTCCTTGTGTGCTTTCTTCAATCCACGCGTGTCATTCTCTTTTGGGAATTGACCAATAGGAGCTTCTTGAGACGTCAAACTCTGCCAACATGTACCTTATCACTTGAATTGCTATGCCACGTAGCCAATTTGAATTACCCCTTTGTTTTGACTCGAGGTTAAACGGAGACGATGGTTGAACAGTAGAAACCACTTTTCCCGCGTAACTTTCTTTTATAAAAAGGGGGTTTGACTTTTTTTGATTTACCCGGGTCGTTATAACTCCGGGCTTATAAGGGATTGGGCCACGGGATGTGTTTGGGCTCGGGCTTGGATTTGTTATAAGGAGTTAACGGGTGTTAACTCTTATAATTATAAGAGTTAACACCGTTAGGGTTTAGGGATTATTTTTGTAATTTGGTAAATATGAGGGACTGATTTGGTAATTTTGGATTTTGTCTTTTTGTGTTGACCATGTTTGACTGAAGGTTGACTTGAGTTGACCACTGTTGACTTTTGATAGCATTCTCCCGGCTCTTTGTGTACTCTTCCGTTTCCCGTGTTCGTGATTGTCCGGTTTTAACCGTTTTCTTGAGATTTTTGCAATATCCGTACCTACACAATCACAAAGACAAAACAAGCAATATTCAAGCATTTTAAGCATAATTTTGTCTTTTTAGGGCCTATTTTGATATAAAACGGATATGTGTTTTCACACATATCAAAATTCCCCAAACTAAGCGATTGCGTGTCCTCACGCAATATTATATGCTTTATAACCAAATACCTCAAAACTTTCCCAACTAAACCTTTGAAAAGTAGCAAAGACTTTTGTGGGAAAAATTAAGAAATCACAAGTTATAAAACACCCTATTTTCCCATTTTTCTAAAACTTTTTCATTTTTTTATAGATATAAACTAATAATATTTCGACTTTCATTATTTCCATAACTATTAGGGATCATAGAACAAGATGCATTTCGATCCGAGAATGCCCCAAAAAGGATAAATTCATCGTCCCTGATTTTTCACTTATCCAAACCAAGCTTAAAACAAAATCACAGCTAAATATCAGTTAAGATGCTAACACTACTCATATTTGCAACTTGTGAACTTTTCACTCCCGACATTTATTATATCTTAAGTGAGTGTGCTATTATGAATTTCAACCATGGATCAACTTTTTGCAACATACTATGCTTCACGTTCCACCTTAGAATAATGAGTTTGAAGGCGAGATCATCCCATGTAGCGACTTTCGTCTCGGCACATCCCAACCTTGCGGCTAAGTGACCAGGCTTTTGACACCCCACAGAGACTAGTATCGGGACTCACGGACCTTAGGTTTCAAAAACTCTCAGGTTTCCCGGATATTCATAGCTTATAAAATAGAATAGTCAAAGTGCAAAAGCATATTTGAATTTAACAAAAAGAAATCTATTTATTAATTCACACTTAAAATTAAACATTTATGCAATTGTAACCCTTGACCTTTTAGAAGGCTGCAACATCGGTTGTGAGCCGGCAAGATGCAGCAAACTTTTATCAGTCTCGGATTTTTATTCTTACTATGGGCTTTCTTTAGAAGACTACCACATCGGTTGTGAGCCGGCAAGAGGTAGTAAACTTTTATCAACCCACAGCTTTTATTATGGTTGTGAGCCGGCAAGAGGTAGTAAACTTTTATCAGCCCACAACTTTTATTATTATATTATATATTTTTTATTATTTTATCAATTTTTTTTATATTTATTTATTTAAAGAAGACTTCTTTTTGAAAAATTCAAGTATAAATTTGAACTAAGACTAAAATTTTTGCTATATATTACATAAAAATTATTGATTTAAGTTTAATCTCCAAAAACAGCACGTATATTTAATCCGGTTAAGTAGCTTATGGGAGGAAATTAAAGGCAACACGTTATATTTCTTGAGCTCTTAAGATTACCAGTTAATCCTTGCTTTGCATTACTACTCATACCTTATACTCTATCATTTTTGTTCTTCGCGAAAATCGGCGAAACGCTTCGCATAAAGTTAAGGAGCAAGTAGAGCTCAAACAACTGCTCGATCGGGACAAAACATGGCAGGACAATTAAGCTGACTATTATACATGCTAATCATGCATTCGTCTAAACAATCACCATTGGGACTGAACGTGTCCCCCAATCCAAACCACAAAGTTCGTCTTACAGACATGGATAGGAATGTTATCCCCGATCCAAATACTCTTGTTATCGTATCCACACAATAACATACCCACACAAAGTAGGCGAAACCAACATACCCACAAAGTAGGCGAAACCAATACAATATCATACAGCATGCAACACACAAACATATAATAGCTACATAAAAGTCCATGCGTCAACTAAAAACCACATAATCATAGTAATTAAAACATTTCAAAACATATTTTGCATCATTTCCATCCCAAGAAAACATAGTAAAATGGGACTATGAAACTCACCTGATGCTCAGCTACTTGTCAAAATCTTGCACACAATCTAAACACAACAAAAACACAAGTTACACTCGGTTATGCTAAATTCCCAAGACAATGTAACAATCATATGGTAGACTTCTAAATCTTACACTAAGTTTATAATCCTTTAAATACATCACCCAAACCATTTTCATACCCTATATAACCTTAATCATTAATATCCAATTTCAAAGTTTCTGACTAAATTTTATAGTCACTTTATAACCATAAATAAAATACTAAAACACCTAATTGATGGTTATCCTTACATCTCATAGCTCCCCAATGAGTTGTGAGCTACTGTGATTTTTAAAAAAATAATACTAAGTGTAACTATTTTATAAAAATTCATCATTACAAAGTACTCAGATTTGGATCTGAACGCACACCAAAAATTTTGACATCCTTAAAAATACTTAAAAAATCTTTTAGTGTTAGCCCTTCGAACTGGAGTTACTAGAAACATAAAATATGACCCACGATTTTTGGCTAATCCTAATTCGAATTTTAAGTAGGGGTTTTACTCCCAGAAATCAGACCCAAATATGACCCGAAATCATTGTTTTGACAATTTTTCTTGTGAAAATTATTTGACTAACTTCCCACCTCAAAACCTTTTGGGGCTGAACTTTTTGGAAACTAAACTCTCTGAACTTATCAATGGACATAAGATTCATAAAGAAAAACGTTTTTATCATTAAGATAACTTCAGTTGAACACAACCCTAAAATCTGCCAAACCCTAAATAATAAATTAACGCGATCTAACCCTAACCATTTACACCAATATGATCCTAATTAAACCCTAATCACTCTAGCATGATTAATACATCATTAATTACAGAAGTTTTTAAAACCCTAATGATCTACCATATTAATTGATACAAGAATTAAAGAAGAAAATTAAAACAATTAGAGTTAATGTACATACCTAAAACCTTCGATTAGTTAACACAAATCACCACTTGGATTTTGAATAAAAAAAAACTTTTTTTTCTTCTTCTTTGGTTCGACTGATTTCACAAAAAAAAGGAAGGAGGCTTTGTATTTATAGTGTTTGCAAAAAGAGATTGGATAATTACCTAATTAGAATTGTAGTTGGACTAAATTTGGGCTTTCCTTTCTCCGAATGTGTTTCTTTTTTTTCCTCTTCCAATCGATCCAAACAACATCCCTTTTAAAAAAATTATTTTTTAAATTTTTTTCTATAAAATTCCGTTCCCCCTCCTTATATATTAATTAATATATATATTTTATTTATTTATTTATTATTATTTACATAATAACACTCTAATTTAGTTATTTCTATAAAAACCCTTTATTCTACCTTTTAAACCTTTTAAACCTTTTAAATTAAAACTAAATTAAATGATTATAAATAAATTTCATTTCTAAATTTTATTTTACTAACTTAATAAAACTAAGTTCTAATTTTTATATTTTCTAAACTAAACTCTTAATTTGACTAACTACTAACACTTAACGATATAAATACGTATACATATACATATAAATACGTACACACATAGAATTATACCATCATTTTCATTGTCATTAAAATCTGAACAAAATGAAATGCCCATAACAATCATAAACTCAATCTCAATAAGACGATCATGCTCCATGGATTGGTAGCCAAACTCACATAAGATCGCATAAACACATAATAATATAGCACATAATGATGCTCAAGTCAATACTAACAGTTTGACTAACTTGCTCAAGGCACGGTTATCACACTTTAGACCCGATTTGTCTTCGGATGGTTTTTGAAGACTTAGCATTTTCTTAAGTGAGTGAGTACTTTTATTAAATTGATTAAGCTTAGAGATTTCCTTTTTAAGTTTTTCATTTTCATATTTAAGCTCTTGACACATTTTACATTCTTCATTAGTTTCTTTACCTTTTGCTAATTTAGATAATTTATTTTTTAATTCAAGTACTTCATTTTTTAGCCGATTTTGTGATTTATTTTTAGCCATGAATTTTAGACCTACTTTTCATAATCGATTATACTCACTATCTAAGTCTTTTTCATCTAACGACGATAATTCATCACTAAAAAATTCAGTTTCAGAAAGTCCTCATTAGATGCTTGAACCATATGACAATTTTTGTCTTTAGTCTTTTCTTCTTTATCTTCATCGCTATCACTCCATGTTCTTCCAACAAAAGCTCTTTGATTATAGTTTCTTGGTAGTTTTGGGCATTCTCCGATGAGATGATTTGGATCTCCACATCCAAAGCATTTTCTCTTATTTTTTCCATTCTTGTCATCTTTACTCATTTGGAATGAATTTCTTTCATCACGTGGTTGTCTTACAAATCTTCCTCGTCTTTTGAAAAATTTCTTGAAGTCTCTCACGGCCATGGCGTATTCTTCGTCTTCACTATCGGAGGTCGAACTATCTTCATCACTAGATTCCTTTTTATCCTTCAAGGCAAGAGATCTACTTTGTTCTCTTTTGCCTTTGACTATTTCTATATCTTTCTTTATTATCAATTCATAAACTTTTAAATTTCCAATAAGTTCGTCAAGAAATAGTGATGTCAAATCCTTCAACTCTTCAATAGCCGTAACCTTTGTGCGCCATTTAGGATGAAGTGCCCTAAGAAATTTCCTAACATAGTTCATGCTAGAAAAACCTTCATCAAGTGCTTTTAGACTAGTAATAATAGTGTTAAATCTATCAAATCCATTATCTATCGATTCCTCTTTCGGAATCGTAAATTGTTCATATTGTTGAACAAGGAGATCTATTTTATTATCTTTGACTTGATTATTACCTTGGTGAGTGATTAATAAAGTATACCAAATTTATTTTGCGGTTTTACACATAAAAATTCTTCGTATTCTTTACGTGGCAAAGCATTATAAATTACCATTTTAGCTTCATTATTTTTAGCAAGTTTCTTTTTAAGATCATCACTTTGTTTGTCAAATGGTACAATTTCATCCTTTTTAGTTTCGGGATTATTTTGAATGGGAAGAAAATCACCATAGGTAATAACATGCCAAAGATCTAGATCTTTTGATTTCACATAAGTTTCAAATCTATTTTCCAATAAATAAATGCATCACTTTCAAATAGTGGTGGTCTTTGCATAGATTGCCCTTCTAAATATTTTTCTGATTCCATAGATCGATTCATGTTTTAAAATACAATTTATTTTAAAAATCTTGTTGGACCTGGCTTCTGATACCAATTGTGAAAAACTAGAAGAGGATAGGGGTCGAATAGTTTACCGCTTTTTAATTTAGTGTATTGTTTGTTTATAAAAACTTAGATTCGATTTTATGTGATCTCAACGTACACACAATATGAACAATTTAATTGAGTAAATGAATGATAACAAGATAAATAAGTATGCAAGACATGAGATAAGAGTTAGAAAGACTAAACCACAACACACGGATTTATAGTGGTTCGGTAACGAAGCTCCTCTTCGCCCTACTCCACTCCCCGAGTACCCAACTCGAGAGTTCTCTTCACTATGTCAACAAACTCCGTTTAGGCGGAGAAAACCGTACACAAGTAGCTTACACAAAATTTTCGACACTAAGTCAAATGTCGAGTTCTAATCTTAGCTAGAACCAATCTATCACACACTTTGTATTTTGAGAACTAAAATACTAACCGCACTAACACAAGATCACTTCGGCTAAGCACTAACACGATCACCCCGATCTAACTATTCTCTCTACGATCACCACGATCTAACTATACTCTATGATCACCACAATCTAACTATTACACACAATTACACAAGATGCACAAATGATTTACAAGTTATGACACAATCATAACTACATTACGAGAACATGAACTAAGCTATAATACTTCGTAACTTGATGGTAGGAAGTATTCTTCTCTTGCACCTGAAGGTCTAAATTGGATCACTTGGAAACAAATACTTAGAATTAAATGATCAAAGGAATGGAAGTGAATGTAAACTGATTTTAGAACATAAATAATATGTGTGCAAAAGGTGAAAAATCTGTTGGAAATAGTCTGCTATTTATAGGCAAAACTGGGAGCGTTTTTGTCTGGCCGACCCCCTTAGCTCATGTGACGGCTCCCTTATCACTAAGGGGGCCGCCCATAGCTGGACGCTCCCATTTTTGTATTTTCTAGGGGAGGTATTTTCTGGATCAAATATATTCGTTTTTAGGTGGAAATTTTGAATTTAAAACATTTATTTTGAATAAAACATTTCTTATAAATACAAAAATATTTTGTATAAGTTATAAAAATGTTTGGTACCTTTTATAAAAAATGTGAGGTTGAATAAAAATTCCGTTGATCATAAAATGCATTAAGCATTTTATTATTCATACCTTTAAGTGATTAAATTTTTGAAAAGAAAATTTACGACTAATTACTTGTTTACGTTTAATTTTACATTGAGCGTTTTTACATTTTGTGATTATCAAAACGTAGAGAGGTCGAAAAATATTAATTACGTTTTTAGGCATTATTTCTATCAACACTTACCACAACAAACTAACTACATATGAAGGGGTCATACTTGCCCTTGTGTTCTTAGCTTATTTCGGTAAATCATGTTATAAATTTAAAACTAGTAGTCGCGAGACACATCAAGTTTTTGGTGCCGTTTCCGGGGATTTGTTTGTGTTTTTATGTGTTTTGAATCTCTGTATTTCGTTTTATATAAATTATTCTTAATTTAGCTTGCGAAAAATCACCCAAAACCACTCATACGGATCCAGCTGCTCGGCTGGAACCACAACCGAAAGGCTAGACCCCATAATCAAGCCAAACGCCTGGCTTGGCCCACAGCCGCCTGGATGCTCCCTCGTTGACCCACAAAATTCATCCAGCCGGCCGGCTACTTTTTTCTATAAACCAATTTTTTTAGAAAAACCCTTTTTACCTTTATACCTTAGTTCGAGCCTTACCAAAAAACGTTCCTAGTTGTGTTTTACACCTGAATGAACACCCATTCATAGGGAAAAGAACCAACTACTTCCTTTTCTTTTGATCCCGAAATAATCAAGCCCGGAAGACCCGAACCAAACACCACCCAACCGGCCAGTTGTGACATTTTGTGCCAATTTCGTATTTTTATCCGCCCGGTTTGATCCCAAACCCCGTGGTTAGAACCCGAAGTCCTTCAAATCACTCGGTTTGATAAATTTGGTAAAATACTCGTTTGTGTTTTTCTTTTCAATTATTTCTTACTTTGTTAGAAAATAGTTTTTATAAAAATTGTCTTTAGTATAAAAAAGGAGTTAGTTTGTGAGTCGATAAAAAAAAGTAATTTTAAGTCGTCTTATCTACTCGTTTGTTTTAATATTTTTTTCGTTATTTTAAAACGTGTCTTAAAAGTCTATAAAAAATCCAAAAAAGTAGTCTTTAAAAAAAGGAGTTAGTCTATAAAAATAATAATAGTAGTTTTTTTTAATATAGTCGTTAAGTTATTTTTCTTTTACATCACATATGAAAATACACAAAGATTTTTTGTTCTTATTTGTTTTCATTTAGTTTATCCTTTTATTTTATTTCCTATGACTTTTTGTAAATCGCTCCGGGTTTGTATAAACTCGCGTTCTTGGGGTAAACATCTCGCTAGTCTGTTCCACGAACTTAAATGTAAAATCAAAAAGAGGAATAAGTCCAAAAAGACACCAAACGTACCCCTCGAAATCGAATCACTCGAACCTCATGTCAAACAACTGTTCATCGAGAAAGTTTTCGTTGTAAAATCCAAAATCAAAATACTGATGGAAAAATTCGAAACTCCACCCGATTCCCCACGCATAACCGTTATTGATCTTGATGGCCAACCCATGTGGTCAAGCACTAGGACCGTAGCTCTAACACCTAGTTCCACTATTATTGAACTCCATCTACCAAACAATTTACATATCAAGGGTACCCACATGCAAATGATTCGGGATATTTAATTTGATAGGCGAATCCAATCCGATCCTCACCGACACGTAGCCGATTTTCTTGAGATTAGTAACCTATTCCAATATGGTAAAAATCAAGAGGAAGCGGTTAAATTGAGGACTTTTCCTTTCTTGTTATCTGGAGAAGCTAAGATTTGGTTGAATGAATTAGATGAAGGGACTATTACTTCATGAAATGAAATGACAGAAGCTTTTAGAAGCCGAAACTTTTCTCTCGCAAAGTTTAAATGTCTCCTAAATGAAATTCATAGCTTTTACCAACTAGATAACGAAATTATCATTGATGATTGGCTCCATTTAAAAGAAATGCTTCGCACTTGTTACGGACACGGTCTAACCAAAGGAGCGATAGTTCAAATATTCTATCATGGTTTAGATGATCCAACACAAGAAATTCTTGATGCCGGAGGAATCTTCCTCTACAATACTCCGAACGAAGCTTTCAAAATCCTCGAGGACAAGGTCATTTTGAAACTTGATTTCTCGGATGATTCCCAAAATAACCCTGAACCAAAAATCGTTGTTTCCGCCGGTGAAAGCAACCTCAACTCCGATCATGCCATTTTGATGGAGAAATTCAAAGCTCTCACCACAAAATTCGATTCTGAATTCTTGAAAATAAGGAAAGAGCTCAAAGAGATGTGAGACGGTCATAGAGACAACCACGCTTCACAAAACTACATGAGTGGTGACATGCCGATGTGTGATCCTATGGAAGCGAATTATGTCTAAGGATATCATAGAGAATATCAGGACCGAAATTCCAGAGATTCGTACTCTTATCCAAACCAAAACCCAGACCATCATTATCCTCAATCCTGACCACGAAATAGAATGCCACATTGATTCGCTAGAATCTATATATACATAATAATAAAATATATAATATGATGGAAAATTACCAAATTACCCTTGAGGACAAAGGTAAAAAGGAAAATCTTCACAAATATATATAATATAATACGTATATAAACCGGGAAGACCACGTTTGATGTTCGGACAATGATTTGAATTGAAGACGAAGATTGATTTGATTAACTACTTTTAAAAATTAAAATAAGCAAATTATAACAATTAAGCATGAGGACAAATAACGATAAACCAAATTTTAACTAAAAACGCAAAACGAGACCCCTAAACGGAGGTCAAAAACCCTAAATTTCTAAAATTAAACCTAACTTAATTTTTTTCTTATTAAATAGACTCTATTTGATTAAAAAGTAAGTTTAAAGAAAACTAGAACAAAAATGGAGTTGAAATGAGCCTTAAAACACGAAAAACAAGAACGAGAACAAATCTCATTCTTTAAAAATTGAATTTTTTTTAAAATATACCCTACGAAAATAAAATTAATTTTTCAATAAACTTTATGATAAAAGAAAATTTTCTAAAAAAGATTTATATTTTTTTGATTATTTTTCTATTTTTTATGATTTTTTTAAAGTTTTTAATAAAAATAAATGTTTAAAAATACTAAACTATCTATAAAAATTCTAGAAAAAGAACAGAAAATATCTTATACTAATTAGATCTTAGAAAAAATAAACTTGAGATCACAGCTTATCGAATAAGCCACGAAATAAGCTAAAACAGCTTATAAAGCTTATAAGGGAAAAACGTGTATAAAGAATTAATGTTGCAAGGTTATAACGAAAAAGACCCCAGGGCGCAGTGGTAGTGAGTGTGGTGTGTGTGTTATAAAAGGGTTGAAAGTGTTGAGGTCGGGGGTTCGAGTCTTGTCACCCCCTATTTTCACTTTCCCTTTTTTTTTGAAAAAATTATAAAAGCAAAGTTATTAAGCACCTAAAAATAAGCATTTTTAATAAAAGAAACTTTTTATGAAAAGCCCTAAATAAGCTAGAAAATGGCTGAAAAGCAAGCAATACTACTTAACATTTTTTTTTGCTTTTCTTAAACTAAATAAGCTATAATACTAAATAAGCTAAAGCTTATGACTAATTAAGATACTAATAAGCTAATTCTAACCTAAAGAGCTAATTGAACAAGAATAAGCACACTGAATAAGCCATAAGCTATTAATTTAAAATAAGCACTTATGAAAAAACACTTAAAACCAAACAGTCCCTTAGCTTACTTTGAGCTTAAAATTAAGCAACTAAACAAGAACTTTAATGAATGGGACTTGGTTTTTCTGAAAGACTAGCTAAAAGTATTTTTGAAAAAGCTTTTTAAATCAACTTTTGAAAACTGGAGCTTATTGAAAAAGGTGATTGAAAACAGCTTGTACAACTCAGATCCTGCTGAGTTTATTTTTTTAGTTTTCAGAAAGACAAAAAGCCATTTTTCAGCTTAAATTCAGATTAGCAAATGAGATTAATTTGAAAAAGCAATTTAAAAAAGTTGATTAATGACCTAAAGACATCTTAAACCATGAAATTCAAATCCTAAAAGTGAATAAAACCTACTGAAAATCAAACTACAAAATGACTATATGCCCTTATTAGCTACTGATGCAGTAAGCAAGCAAAAATGACCAAATCCTAACTCCAATTCAATGCAGTTATAATAATACTCATTCTAACACCTTTTAAAATTACACTAAGAGCAACTAAGGCCAATTCACTTACTGAATAAGATTAAACTTAATAATGCAAGATAAACTTAACAAATTTGAGTTTGTTTTAACTAGCTTATGAAAAATATGATTAACTCTAAACTAACTCATAAAACCTACTCTAGCAACCTTAGATTAGAGATTAAAATTAATTTCCAAAGACCAATTGGCCACTAGCAGTTTTAACTTAAGGTTAAATCTACTATGCCAAACACCCCTTTAACATTACTCATATCCATATTAGCTTATTAAAATAAAATTAAAAGCTCAAATTCTAAATACCAGATAATAAGCAGTTTATGACCAACCTAATGAGCAATCCTAAGCAGACAAAAAGCCAAACTAATAAGCTATAAGCTAAACTATTATTTTTGGATTTTTAGTATTTTAAAAGACAAAATTAAGAAAACTAATATCTATGCTACTGAACTTAAAGATAGATTATCTAAACTACTTAATAAGCATATTGAAACAATAATAAGTACAAATAAGCAAACATATAAGCAAAATAAGCTAAACTATACTAAGAAATTTAAGACTAGAAAGCTTAAATGAATACTTACTAGAACCTTAGCTAAACAAAGGTTATTAATGGCTCAATTGAGCAATCTACAAGCTCTGGCTTATTGTTAATAAGCCAGTATAAGTCCATATGAGCTCTTCCAAAGTAAGCTCATTTTTCAAAAGCTCAAAAATCCAAATAACCAAGGTAATTAAGCTGTTTTTAGAGTTACAGTAGATTAGGTACTTATTAAAACTCAAATCCAAGCTTATAGACTTGGATGAGCTAGAATGAGCTTATTATGAGCTTATGAAACAGTAGCATACACATTTGATAGTATTAAGAGCTTATAAGTGAAAAACAGATTATAAAAACTAAATGATGATTTTATTAAAACTTAAAACGGATTACAATGCTTTGGAAATTGAAAGTTACAAAAGTTTAAAGAGAAAAATTACATTTAAAACTGAAAATTACATAAGCTATTGAAAACTAAAAGTTTTTAGGAAAAAGGAAAGATGATCATGTGAGAGTGAAGGAGTCCTTTTATAGCTGCCAGGAGAAGCTTCTAGGTGTCAAGGTTTGTTACACGATCCCATCAATCCTGGCTCTTCATTCCTTCAATCATTTGATGCTCAATATCTACCGTTGGATTAGATTTTGATCACACGGATTGCCAACGTGGCAATCCGTGTGTCAGAGGCCTTTGTGCTTCTTTTGTGAGCGTTTTAGTGCAAAAACCCACTTCTTGGTGTGTTTCCTTCCTTGTACGTGTGTCATTCCCTTTTGGGAATTGACCAATGGGAGCCTTGGATGATGTATAACTCTGCCAAGGTGTACCTTTTCACTTGAATTGCTAAGCCACGTAGCCAATTTGAATTACCCCTTTGATTTAAGCTCGTGGTAAATTGTAGAAGACGGTGAACAGTAACAACTTCTTTTCCCGCGTGATTTTTTATAAAAGGGTGCGTTTGTGTTATTTTGAAGCGGGGTGAAAAGGGTTGACTTTGGGTTTATTTATAAAAGGAATGGGCCACGGTATGTGTTTGGGCTCGGGCTTGGATTTGTTATAAGGGGTTAATGCGTGTTAACTCTTATAATTAAAAGAGTTAACACCGTTAGGGTTTAGGGATTATTTTTGTAATTTGGTAAATATGAGGGACTAATTTGGTAATTTTGGATTTTGAATTTTTGTGTTGACCATGTTTGACTGAAGGTTGACTTGAGTTGACCACTATTGACTTTTGATAGCATTCTCCCGGCTCTTTGTGTACTCTTCCGTTTCCCGTGTTCGTGTTTGTCCGTTTTTAACCGTTTTCTTGAGATTTTTGCAATATCCGTACCTACACAATCACAAAGACAAAACAAGTAATATTCAAGCATTTTAAGCATAATTTTGTCTTTTTAGGGCCTATTTTGATATAAAACGGATATGTGTTTTCACACATATCAGAAGCCTTCACTTCCATTTTACACTTTAGTCAAAAATTGTTTTTCTCTCCTCCCTTGTTACTATTTATGACCGGCCATAAGAAACCACCACCACCACCGTCAAATATCCAACATGCATTAAGATCAAATTACATATTATTAATCCTTGTTTCAAGAGCTACAAAACCCACTAATAAAACCTCACATGCACTAAGTTTTAAAGAAGTTACACTTTTGGTGTGTTATTTCGAGTATAAGGGTGTGTTCAAAGGGGTTAGATTATTGTTGTATTGAAGTTGGTTGTTGAAAAAGGTTTAGTTTTTTTGGGTCTTGGGTTCGTCCGAATTTAAAAGGAAAGATGGAAACAAAAATTGATCTTTGTTATAGCATTCTGAGCCTTCTAATTGTACTATTGTTTGATTAATTTAGTTATATTGCGTGTTATATGATTTTTGCTATGAGATTCATGTGCGAAAATTATTGAAAGTGTGTTTGGTTATTGACTAAAGTTTGATGGTTTTGGTATAATTATATAGACAAGTTAACCGTGTTATGATAGTTGGAATATGTCAAAAATGTCATTTTAATGTGTTTTGAGTTGACTAAGTTTGACCAGAAAGTTTGACTTGACCGTAGCGAGTCAAGAAATTTTTGAAATCAATTTTAGGCTTTTAGATATGATAAAGGATGTTCTAAGGTTCGTTTCGATATAATGTGGGCCTTTTAACTCCTAAAAATAAAGATTTTACGACCGGGTCAAGTTTGGTTATTTTGGTGTAAAAAGTCAACTGCGAAGTTTGACTTTTGAAAGTCAAACTTGCGTAAACTTTTAAATATGGGTTATAATGAGCAATGGGGTAGTAATGTTAGTTAATTAGTACCGAAATATGAAGTTCGGATTATATTATCCTTACTTTCGATAACTTTCTAAAAATGGAAACTTTATGAAAATGTGTCGTAATATTGTTAGGTGCATCAAAGTGAAATGTTTTACGTCGCACTTGGAGATTGTAGTGTATGATTGTATATACGTAATAGTTAAGATTTGTATTACTAGATATCTATATTATTATATATATTTAATATATTTACATAATATATATATACATATATTATATATGTATGATTGTATATATATATGCAAGTATGTATTATATGAATTATTATACTTTTAGTCTCGTACCGCTATATATGTATTATATAGGTCGCGGTTAAGACGTGAAGCTATTTCCGCTTGTTGATTTGATTGATTTGGATCTTTTGCTTAAGGTAAGTTCGAAGCCTCGCATTTAAATCTTTTAATTGTTTTTAAACCTGCGAGGGGGATACCTATTTGTTTTATAAATAAAGCACATATAATTTTATGGTATGTTAGACCCGATTACGAGATTGTTTCTGCATAAGTAGCTATTGTCGAAATCCCTTATTTCATGAACCGTTAGTCGCCTTGTAAGGTGAACGCTAATGCATTAAATAGATCTATTGGGTTTGACAACCCTGTCCGGGGTTTGAATCCTTGTGACCACCCTGACAAACGGACATTTTGTTTTTAGAAAGTAGTAGGTATATAACAATAATACCTTGTTTTGGAGCACATTAACATATGAAATGGCATATGTACTGTTAACATTCGGTGTCATGAGCTTATTGCGTAAAAGAAAAGAAGTTGCTATACATTGCATTCGTTGCTTTCTTTTCCCGAGAACTAATTATGTGTTCAAAGTTTATTGCTTATTAATTATTTTAAACTCTATGAATTTCACTCAACATTGTTGTTGACGTTTTAAACATGTTTTATCTCAGGTAACCAAGGATGAAGGCAACGATGGCGTGGAGGTGTTGTGCGTGTGATGGATTTGGTGAAAGACTACTTGTGTGTTCCTGGTCTTTCAAAAACAATGTCTTAAATTGTTCTAAAACAATGTCTTTATTTTGAAACAATAGTTTTTCAAATGTTGTAATGGTTGTGGTTGCGATTCTATGAGGACCTAACGAACTTTTAACTTTGATTAATAATGGAACACATGTTTGTTAAACGTCTAATTTGGGTCGTTTTCTATTATCTTGGTGAATGGTGCTATTTAGTAACATCTAATTGCTAATTTCTGTTGCGCAATCCAATGTATGTTAGGTGGGGTATTTCAAAGAGAGGTGGTTGGATGAACACTTAGAGAGAGAAAGTAAGAAAGAAAATGTTTGATAACTATGTGTAAGAAATAAACAACCAACACCCTTTCCATAGCATGGAAAGGGTTTATATACCTCCTAGTGGCCGGTTAGGGCCTTGACTTTCATGGGCTTTCCATGGGCCTTGGACTCACTAGCCTAGTAAGGTTCCAAATATTGCTATACAAGCTATCTAATGATACAATGGAAGTGACCGATACTTTTTATGTTCCTAACAATCTCCCCCTAAGGGAGGTCACTCCATTTTACAAAAACTTAAACGTAGCATACTATGCTTTATCTTCAGTCTTTTGCTCACAGACTTGTTTTCTTTACATTAACTTGTGGACATGTTGTAGTGATCTTTGACTTTAGACTTGAGCTTGTTCTAATAGGCTTGACTTGTATGTGAATCTTAAACTTCTTTGAGATCATCAACCAAGCATAATCTCTTATCATCATCTTATGATCATTTGCCTTCTTGTGATCTTGTGACTTCTGGACCAACATGCTCATATTGTTCTTGATGTTGAAAGCATGTGTAACCATCTTTCTTGATATTCTTTAACTTTAACACTTCGTCACTTTATGGAGGAGGTACGGTATCAACTTAATACTTCATCACTTCAAGAAAGACGTACGGTATCAGAGTAGCAGAAGTCTTGAAACATGTACTTGAGCTTTCATGATATCTTTATATGTCGGTCGAGTATGAGCATGTGGTATTGGCTTCGACTTGTCATCGGGAAACTGCTACCACCGTTAGGAAATCTACATAAATAGGTTAGTGATAAACAACATATATGGATGAAAGTGGCTTTTTCACTTCGTCGAATACGGTTGTAACAACCACGGTTCCTCATTATTTAGTATAAATATTGCCTGTGATCAAGTAGAATTCCAAATAATCTCCTTAACAGGGTTTTGTAGCTGCACTAGTCATTCTCATTACCGGAGCGTCTCAAAGCAGACAACACGGTAAGAGTGAACCGGTAAGTTACTATCTTCTCAATTAAGCTGTCAATTCGTGTTCAACTTTTCTATGTCCAAATACCCTTATGAGGCTTCCCATGGACATAAGATTGAAAATTGATTTAGAAAATCAGTCGGTGTGTCAAGATGCAAATGGTTTTTATGACACACCAACAGTTTTAACTTTTCAAAATTCATTCGTCAATTCATAAGTTGGACCGAATCGATATCCAGTATCACAAGTTTGATCCGTGAAGATCTCATAAGTCACCTACCAATAGCTTGTTTGATGTTGGCTCAAGCAGGATTTCCATCTTCACTGTGAAAACTTAAGTATCACTCGGATGTTCTGGCAAAATCATAAGGATAATGTGTAGGACTCTTTATACATATATCTTGTTTTTCACATTGTGTGAATTAGCAAGCATAATTTTGACATGTGTCCTAATGAGATTTATGTATGATCTCTTGGCTCTAGACTCAATAGTGCACTTTGGTTTTAGTAATCGAAGGCTGGAGCAGACTGCCACCTTTTCAATACCAACTAATTCAGAGTGAGACAGTTGATAGAAATGCGTGTAATCTCCGTGAGAAATGAAACAGAAATCTTTTGAGAGATTCTGAGTGGCTAGGGAGAGTTGTGCATTACATCACTAGGTCCATGATGTCAGTCTTCAATGTTAGAAATCATCTTTGTGATTCTTGACAACAAATGTATTGACTCGGTTTTTTCCTAAGTGTAAGGAGGGCTTCTTTCTTTTCACCCTTTATCTTAACTTTTCTTTTTAATTCTTCAACCCCTTCAGCGCTTACTAAGACTTCATAAATAGTACCTTTTTGGGTTTGTTCTAGTACTAGCTCCATCTCAGTCGTCACTTTTCTCTTAATCTCACTTTACTCCTTTTTTTCATACCTAAGGACTTCTAAACTATCTAGTGGAATATCCTTGGGTAGATCCCTCTGGTTCTGGCTGGATTATGGGAATGGATACCTAAACATAACCACCTTATAACTCCAATACAATAATTTAAATGGTCGGTCTTTGGTATCCACATTTCATCCAATCACGTAACCATTTGCTCCACCTTCATATGTGCATCGATTAATCGAAAGAGTTTAGCACATATATGGGTTAGCGTACACTAGAGATCTTAAAATCCACATCTTTAATCATATATTTTAATCACATCTTCTCCCTTTATCAAAAATGTCAAATCTCTTGATATTTTGGATATCAATTCATTCAAATATTCATAGTTTCGGGGAAAAAATGTCCAATTATTAACAAGCCGATTATTAGAACATTTTAATGCTCCCCCTTAAATTATGAGGGTATTATATGGTGTTTGAGTATGTTAATTTGATTTTTTTTGAATTTACTAAGAAATTCTTGAAAATTCATACTCAAACACTATATATTCTACACTACATATATACATATTCACAAGTTTATAAAATATACGAAATGACCTTTTGATGACGAAGACAATATGACAAAGTCATATTGTTCGTTGAAGTAGCCGGAGGTCAGTTCCGTAATGTCTCCCACCAACAAACTTTTCGAGGCTCCTTATCATCCTTCTTTCCTTCAGCTACTTGTCAATCGCCTTGATCATGATATTTGCCCTTTTCTTTTCTAATAAACTCCATCTTCTCTGTGGTAGGTACTCTATTCGAATATTCTTTGTGATGTCATTTAGTGAAGTTCGAAGCCTTGTTAATGTGCCATCGCTGAACTTGTAGAGTTCATCTGAGCGCATCAACCTGTTTCTCCTTTGTGTGTCAACATAAATGAATCCTTGAGGGTCTTGATATGGAGTGTATGGGTCCATTTTCCTGAGGCCAAGTCTTATAGTATCTGGCTTGGTGACGTTGATCTTTTTCTGGTAACTTTTGACTCCCAACTGAAGATCTTTGACTCTCTTTTGAATAACCATGCTTTTGGTGAACATTCTTAGTGCTATAGCAAAGTCAAAAACATCATCGCCTGAGAGATTGGTTAGCTTGTTCTGAACAATAAGGAGCAACATGTCTTCGATGTCGTTGATACGAAGTCGTGGAAAGTCATCTTCCTTGAATGTGTAAAGATCATTATCAGCTCTTCGTACTTCAATCTCTCTCAAACACCCTCTCGACCCAAGTCACTGCCAGAATTTTTTTGGTAGAGTACACATCATGAGTGGATTCCAAGACTCATGCATACCCATAGAAGGTGTTACGTTGATCTCTCCAATGTGAAATACCCCAAAGTGCATGTTTATCATAGGCGACTTTAACAGGACTCCAAATGTTTCGAGCCATGTCTTTAATGCCTAGAAGATCATATTGAGCGGCCTTTGTCTTCGTTATAGAAGTCGTATAGGTCATAGTCAAAATTCCTCCTTGCATATACTTGAGATCGTTGTTGAAGAAGTAGTCAACCGGTACCATTTGACGACTCTCATTCATGACTAAAGGGAGGGGTTTGGTAAGATCAAATGGATAATCACCACCTTCTGGGTTGTCCTAATTAAATTTCTCCGATAAAGCTTTGTAACATTCTTCAAAGTCATACTCCAACTCAACATAATTAGAACGTGTGCCTTTGAGAAGTTTGAATGCTGGCCCTAATAGGGTTTCTTGAGTCAGATTGGTGATCTTCAGGCCGTTCATGATGTATGTAGAGAAGTCTATTGGAGTGCTCATCAATTCATCAAAGGTTTTTGATGGTTTATCAGCAGAAGATGCAAGGGTCATTAACCAGCTTTGAGTTGGTCCTTGTTGTGGAGTCTTGCCAACATTCCAATCAGGATCAGTGGGTTCTTGAGGTTGTTTAGGTTTGGTAAACCAGTCACGTTTAGATGCAACCTTTCTCTTGGGTTCTTCATCATCATTACCCAGATTCTCTTCTTGATCTTGTGGCATATCAGAATCTGCAACCTCAAACTTTGGTTCCTCTGCATGAACAGACTTTCCAGAAGATTTTGATTGAGACTTGGTGCCTTTGGATGAGCCAGACTTTGATTCTTTAGTTTTTGGACCTTTTGTTGGTTCAGCATCCTTGCTTGTCTTCCTCTTCTTCAACCCTCGGTCTGATCCAGCGGAAGGGTCTTCATCTTTATCTTTGTCTTTTCGGCTTCTCTTCAACGAATACACTTTATCATAAGTGGAGAAGAGACTCTTGTCGAGATCATAAGACTTGATCAATCCATCATAGCATTCTCTGTGTTCAGTAGCTGTCAGATATGATTGACTTTCATCCATTTTGTCAATAAGAATCTTCTTTAACTCAAATTCTGTAAGTGAAGAAGCAGCTTCATATGTAGACTTTGGATGTAAAGACTCCTTCGCTAGAACTGCATGCTCAAGTAACTCGGTAACCATGCTTTGGATTACTGGAGGAGCAAAGTTAGACACTTCCTTTGGCAGAATCTGAGGCAGTTGATTCTTGACTTGCTCTGTGATCCTTGCAGTGATTGATGCCGAAAGGTAGCTCATGAATTCGTCTCTTGTGGTTCCTAGTCTTGAGTCTAG
Organism: Tanacetum coccineum; assembly: GCA_026074375.1. NCBI lineage: Eukaryota > Viridiplantae > Streptophyta > Magnoliopsida > Asterales > Asteraceae > Tanacetum > Tanacetum coccineum. The sequence continues at coordinate 58,561 of BQNB010009798.1, forward strand.
ATGTTCATTAACTAGAGTGGTTACTTGAGTATTAAGAGGATCATTCTTTTTTAGTTCAGCAACTTCTTTTTCTAATGCTATGACTCTGTCATTGAATTAGAAGACGGATGTGAAATTTGGAAGTTTAAATTAAGGATTTGTTACTTTAGTTGTTGGTGGTGGTGTTGGTGTTGATTATGGTGGTGGAGGAGCAAAGGATGGTAATGATTGTGGGATGATGGTGGTGTATATTGGTGAAGATTCAGTGATAACCGAGACAGGTACTGTAAGGAGTGTAGGTGTTTGATTGCTTGGTACCTCATGATGAACCGGAACATCCATTGGAGAAACAATTTCTACATCTGTATGGGGAATATCTAAAAAAATTAAGAATTTAGATGCCAAGTCGGATGAGTGAGAAGAGCTGGTAACTAGAACTTCAGTCTTCTATGGAATAGTAGAAAGTGTCACATGAGCATCATCTATGACTTGATTGAGTGTGATCTCTGGATTTTCATTCCCTTGTTGGACGTTAGTTATTTCAACATCAGAACCCTCCTTTAGAATAAACCCTTCATCTGTAGTAACTGGTTCATTCATCCTTAAATCCAGATCATTATCGAACTGATTAGTATAATCCATTCCTTCATCTTCATCACCTTCAGCTTTATCTTGAACCTTTGATTCGTCATTGGTTTCATCTTCATCATCAGTAGAGTTGGACGGGGTTTTAACAAACTCTTCATCCTTTTCTTCTTCATCATCTTCAACCTCTTCTTCATTATCCTCTTGATCAAATTCAAAACCCGATTCATTCTCATTAGTTTCATGCCTAGAATCCGACCCATTTTCACTTTCAGATTGGGTATTGTCATCACTACTGTTTCTTTCTTGATCACTTCCTTCACTTCTAGAGTCATGTTCATTATTGTTGTCATCTTCATCCTTTCCTCAAGATTCAGCTTCACTTTTAGTTGATTCTTCTTCAGTCACATCGAGAACCCCTGGTTTAACACCAGTTCCTTCATTTATGACAGAAGGTTTAATTTTTGCAGCACTTGGAGTAATTTTGGTAATAGTACCAGAACCACTTGGATGAGTCTTGTGAAAGTCCCTCAAACTCTTCTTTTGAACTTCTTCATACTGAACTTATTCAGTTAATGCGACTTCAGAGAGCAAATCAATTCCTTTGCGCTTCTTAACAGTCATCTTTTCCTTCTTCTAAGACTAAGACATCTCAGGAGTTTCTCTAATGACAACACCTCATGTTGGAGCCTTAGCAGACTTCTTTGCAGGTCTCTTAACTCTTTTTGACTTCCTCGTAGGTTCTTCATATGAAGCTAGGACAATAGTACGTTGAGGAGAGGCAGTCTTCTTGAACTTTTGCGCCTTCTTAGGAGGTGTAGCTCCTGTAGCATTGCCAAGATAAGTCTTGTAAGCTTTGAATTCCCGCATCTCAGGACTTGTCAAAGATTTTGGAAGTCTAGCTCCATAAATTTAAGATTCTTCCTTTGCAGAGACAAATCTCAAAGTGTTTATCAGATAGTCATCTCTGGAGGTATGCATGCCAATCTTGTTTCTCTTAGAGATTGTCTTGTCTGTAGTAAGGAAGTGGTGTATGATAACTTTGGTGAATCAAGGGTAGAACATCTTGTCTTGCTTCTTGTGACCTTTGTTGTCGATTTGGTAAGTGAAATCTTCCCAAAGTAATTCAACATAATCCACATTCTTCTTGTAGTACATACCCCAAAGTATTTTAGCTCTAGAAAGGCGAAGCTTGTCAAGACCAGTTGTCTTTCCAGATAGACTTATGTTGTTGATAGTGGCAAAAGTTCTCCAAGGTTGATGCATCTGATCAACAACAATATCGGTTATTATCTTGATTTCCCCATTATGACCAAGTTCTTAGAATAAAGACACAATATCTTCATCAGTGGGAAGTTCATCAAAGTTTTGACCATGAACTCTAGGGCAGATCTAAAAGATATTTATGAAGATTTCCAAATTGAGGTCAAATTTCTTCTTCTTGTTCATTCTGAACCTGTAGGAATTTTCATACTTATGGATAGAATCCCAGAATTGGTGCATGTACACTTCAGGAACATCTACAGTGATGAGAAATGCGGAATAGCACAGAGTGAGAGCAAGAGCATCTAGGACAACTTGAAATGTAGGCTCTCTCTGTTTCTTTCTAGGATTGATTCTTCTGTTGCATTTTCCAATCTCAAGTCTTTTCTCCTTGGGAACAAGCTCCAGATCAAGTTTGGTTTGCTGAGCAATGATGGAAGACATGATTCTGCTAAGATTAGTCACATACAATTCATTTACAAACAAATATTTCACTGAAGGACAATCTAGATCATAAAGAATGATTATAGATGCAAGACTGGTTTTCACTAGATTAGGCATACAAATCCTAGGCATAGAATTAGTACACATGACAATTAACATGAAACTGGGAGACACATAATCATATAATACACTAACTATAGGCAATCTATAAAGAGCAAGGCAATCATAAAATATTTCTAAGGAGAACTAGACCTAAATCAATCACTAAGTGACATGTTAAGGAATAATTATACTTAGATTACCAAGAGTATGATATTTGATTACTAAGATTACATGATTAGATCTACTAGTGAAAACATGCATAATTCGTCTAAAAGTTGTGTATAATTCCCCTATATGAAAATGTATAATTCGCCTATACTAGGACGTATAATTCGCCTATCCTTACACGTATAGTTCGCCTAATTTTGAATGTATAGTTTGCCTAGGTTTATGCGTATAACTCGCCTAATTTTCAACGTATAGTTTGCCTAAGGTTTATGCGTATAACTCGCCTAACCTAGGAAACGTATAGTTCGCTTGTGTCAAAACGTATAGTTCGTCTAGGCAAAATTTACACCATCATATTTACACCTTTTCAAGCATTAATAATAACTCAAACATGTTCATTTATCATCATTGAATCAGACTAACACAAATTCAACATGAATTAACCACAAAAATCGTAACTTTTGCTTTGTTCTTCTCATAAGAACACGAATAACCCAAATAAGCCAACTTTTGTTGTTAAGACATGTTTAAACTCAAACAAACACTCACAAACACTTAATGTATCATACTAAAACACAAACCCATTTACTTTTTCAAGTTTTTGACCCATTTCACATTAGTTCGAAATCAAGAATCATTCAAATCACATACATATGTTACCCCTATTTAAAACTGTTATAGATACATGTTCTAGACCCCTATAGGACCAAAACCCCTCAATCAATTTTAGGTTTCATCCACTTTTCAATGAGACAAAATTTCAATCAGTTTTTTAGGGTTTTTCAAGTGAATAGTCACGATTATGTCATTTGTATGGGTGTATAAGCATTATAACATGAATACCTCTTGATTACATGAAGATTGAACGAGTTCTTAAAGGTCTTAAAAATCAACAATGGTGTTTTTGTGTGTTGTATATGATACATGAGAAAGAAAGAGACGGGTGAGGGGGTGTTTATGTTTAAAACTTTTAGGTTTTGGCATAAATGCCCCCTAAGGTTTACTAAGACTTTCATTTTCCTAATAAACTTTTCCTAAGACTTAAAGTATTTTCCCAATTGACAATACTAGTCCTTAAAGTTTAGTTATCAAGAATAAGTCTTACATTTTGACATAATACCCCTAAAGGATTAAACACATAACAAATAAAGCCCGATTGAGTTAAAATTAATTAACTCCCCTTTAATTATTCACCCGTTATTGTTTAAAACCGCTTTCTTTTATCACAAATTGATTTTATAAAGAAGATATTTGACATTTTCTCCCCCTTAAACAATGACCCATTTTCTATTTAAAGAGTTGTAGTCGTTGTTTGAGTGGTCAAATGTCTTTAAAAATATTTTTTCAGATGAAACCAAAAGATGATTATATTATTTTTGAAAATCAACACTATCAAAAATAAGATTTCTCTTATTATATCACATAAGCGCACTGACACATACACTTATGGAATCTATGAGGCACGGGTTGTGATGCAAAGTAATCACAACCCTTTGCATGGTCATAAAGTAGACCATGCCCGAGAATAAATTTTTGTTGAGAGGTCAAGTTTTCTTTTTGAAATACTTGCCTTTAAGATGAAGACCGGGTTGCTATCGGAAATAATAGCAAGTCATTTTTGACATGTTTTAAAATGCTTTTGAACTTTTGCTCGAACTTTATTTACAACCTCGTATCATTATTAAATGACATTTCTAAGGTTGTAAATGTTATCGATTTTCAGAAGACATGCCAGAGATATATATTTTTATATTTTTCTGATTTTTTTAATTTTGTATTTTGTTTTTATAAAATTTTATAAGAAGTGAAAAATCTTTTTGTGTTTTTGTGATTGTATATATATATATATATATATATATTATACAGAGTATATAAGAATAGGTACCACCACTATTCTTCAGCTTCATCTGCCAGTTCTTTCAGAGTCTCAGGAGTAAAACTTCTCATCCCAATCTTGTCAATAAGGAATTTAATTCTTTCTCGACATAGAGCCTTGGTGAAGATGTCCGCCAACTAATATTCCGTTTTGACAAAGTAAAGCTCGACGACTTTATTCTCTACTTGCTCTTTTATGAAGTGATATATGATGTCGATATTCTTTGATCGTGAATGTTGAACATTGTTGCAGCATAAGGCAATAGCGCTTTTGTTATCATAGTACATTAGGATTTTATTGAATCCAAGGCCATAGTCGGTAAGTTGTAATCTCATCCAAAGGAATTGAGCACAACAGCCAGACAAGGTTATATATTCAGCTTTCGTACTGGACATTGTAGCGCTTTTCTGCCTTTTTGATGACCAACTAACAAATCTGTCTCCTAACAATTGCATACTTCCAGGTGTACTACGTCTTGTATCTTGACAACCCGAGTGATCAGCATCTGCAAAAGCTGTTAGAGCAATAGCAAAATTCTTTGAATACCATAGACCCCGATTGACGGTTCCTCTTAGATATCGAAAGATTCTTTTTACAGAATGTAGGTGCTTTTCGGTAGGCCGAGCCTTTTACTGAGCACACATACAGACAACATATACCAGGTCTGGTCTACTGGATGTTAGATACATATGGGTGCCAACCATGCCACGATAATGTGTAGGATCAATGGCTTTCCCTTGTGTATCCTCATCTAGTTTGGATTTCTCTAGCATTGGAGTATCCACTTGGTCACAAGATTCCATTACGTATTTCTTAAGTGATTCTAAAGCATATTTTGATTGGTTTAAAAAGATGCCTCTTGGACTCTGTGAAATCTGTAGTCCTAGAAAAAATGATATTTGGCCCATCATCGACATCTTAAATTTGAAACACATTATCTCAGAAAACTTATCACATAATTCAGTAGTAGTAAAAGAAAAAATAATATCGTCAACATAGATTTGTACCAGGAGGATATCTTTGCCTTTTATGCTGATGAACAATGTGGGATCAACCATGCCTTTGGAGAATCCTTGGGATAGCAGAAACGATGATAATAGATCATACCACGCGCGTGGAGCCTGTTTCAACCCATATAGAGCTTTCCTTAGTATGTACACGTGATTAGGATTGTCTGGATCTACAAATCCATCTAGTTGGCTAACATAGACTTCTTCATGTAAAATATCATTAAAAAAATGTCGTCTTTACATCCATATGGTAGACGATCATATTCATATAAGCAGCAAACGCGAGAAATATCCAAACTACTTCTAGTCTAGCCACAGGAGCAAATGATTCTTCAAAATCAATTCCCTCTTCCTGACAGTATCCACGAGCTACCAATCTAGCCTTGTTTTTCAAGATTCCCCCTAATTCATCCAATTTGACCTTATATATCCATTTTAAACTAATAATCATCACTCTATCTAGACGAGGAATGAGTTCCCAGACTTCAAGATGTTTGAATTCATGTAGGTCTTCTTGCATTGCCTTAATCCAGCATGACTAAGTTATTGCATCTTTGTACGTCTTAGGTTCAACAGAAGTTAGGAAGGCATCATAGTAGCAGAACATGGCTTGTTTGTGTAGTTAGAGTCTTGTGGAAACGGGTCTGGAAGGGTCACCAATTACGTTTTGTAATGGATGATCTTTTGTCCATTTATTGAGGTGTTCTGAGATTAGAGCGTCTGAGTGTACAGTAGTAGGAATAACATCCGATGATGAGGATTCTTCAGAAACAGTTTCTGGAATTGGAATGCCAAAATAAGGATCGTTACTCATATGTGCGACCTCAAGATCATGTGACTCTTCTTCGGCACTAAGAGGAATTGTTTGGGATTGTGATTGTGGAGTGGTTTGTGAGGCACTTAGTGAGGGTGCATTTTGATCAACAGTTTTTGAGGAAGGTGAACTGGTTGACTTAACAGGAGTTGGAGCTTCTTCTACTGGAACTGGAGAGGCAACACTAGCTAGAGGAGAAAAGAACTCATCAAATATTGGTTGAAACACAAGATCCCATTCATGCCTCGATGGTGGTACAAATGGTGCTGAAGGAGGGGGGTTTGGAATGAGTCCTGAATTGGGTATTGCAGGAGTCATACATTGAAGTCTGGGTCCTGAACCGAGTTGTTCAGAAGCCATAGCCGTCAGCTCATCAAAATCGGCATGGATGGTTTTAATTATTTTTTGGGTACGTCGGTTGTAAATATGGTAAGCTTTCTTCTTGGGTGCATATCTAATGAAAATACCTATATCAGCTTTAGCTTGAAGTTTGCCCAAATTCTCACTATCATTGTTTGGGTAGCAAAGTGCACCAAAAACATAAAGGTAGGATAAATTGGTTTTTTTTATCATGTATGAGCTCATACGGAGTTTTTCCATGGCGTCGTCATATAATGGATCAGTTTTGGGTGTAACATGCGGTAGCAATTGCCTTGGCCTATAAAAATAAAGGAGTTTGTGTGAAGATTAACATAGCATGATTAGCATCAAACAAACATTCATTGCATATAGAACAAAGAGCCTTAGCACCTTTAACAGGATGCTTTTATTCAAACTAGATTTAACTTTTCTAGTTTGGACTTCTACTTTATTCTTCTCATTACTAGGTGTTCGCAAAATCCTATCATTCTTTGTATTGCCTGAAGGCTTTGATCCGATAGCACTAGTAGAAGGGTTTACTCCTATAAAAGACAATATAGGTCTGTTAGGTACTTTGGGAATGTTGCCTGAAGATGTTACCGTGTCAGTAAATCGAACTTTTTCATCTTGTTAATAGGCGTGACCGTAACTAATTTCTCACTAGGTTTGTGAATATCAGCGCAAGTATCTCTAACATAACCTAGTAACTCTTGAATCAGCTTAACATACATACAGGCTGAGTAAGATGCACTATCTAAGGGGTTTCATGATTTAGCTAGTTCAACTACCTCCCTAAGAATAGCAGCTTGTTCCATAGTATGCTTAAGGTAGTATTCGTGAGCTTCCCTATTATTCTTAACCTTAGGAGCCAAAATTACTGGGTCAAGCTTATACATTCCTAGTGCAATAGTGGTAGCATTTGACACTTGGGCAACATTATTGACTATGTCTTTTCCTTTGAATTTTCTAAGATCATTTTTTAATGCTGTTATGACAAACACTTTTTCCTAAAGTTGAGCATTTAAATCAGTAATTTCAACAGACTTTTGATTCAATTGATTAACCAACGATTCAGTTTGTTCTTTGGCACGAACACGTGATGGTTTAATTGAATCATAGAGTTGTTTATAATTCTGTTTCAAATGCTCTTTCTCAGCAATTAGTTTTGTCACCCTATGTTCCAGTTCGATATTGATGGTCTCAATATCATTTATGTCCTATTTTTACATTGTCAGTGGTAGAAACTTTATTCAAACGTTTAATGTTTGTATTCAACTTCTCGATGATTGTGTCTTATGCTTGAAGCTCAGCTTTCAAATTGTTTAATTCAAACAATTGATCAAATGAAGGTTCATTTTGGTTCATAGATGTGTTATTCTTTTGAAAAATTTCTTTATTGAGTTGCATTGCAATTTCAAGATAAATGCAGTGTTGTTCAAGTTCAGAAAATCTTTTTGAAAGTCTATTATACTCATCTTTTTCAACCATGTTGTGTTGTTTGATAATCTCAACTTCAAGTTCCAGACACTTGTTGCACATTTCTGCATGATTCACAGAATCATTCATAACAACAGAAGAATTCACTTTCATAGAAGTATTCACATCCATAGAAGAATTCACAACAATATTCACAATATCTTGAGAAATGATTTGATCTAAGAGTCGATCGTTTTCAATCAAAAATTGTTTCTCTGGAATTTCAAAGCATTGTTTGTCTACACTATACTATTGAACAACAACTTCCATCTGGTTAAAAGCTGTTTGTACTTTCGTTACCTCATTTAAAAGATATTTATCAAAAACATTAAATATGTCTTTTAAAGTCTTTAACAATGGTATTATTTCATTTTGAAAAACAACTTTAGTGTGTTCAAACCCCCATTCCCCTTCTGTTAAAGCATTGGGCGTGATCTGCTTTTTCACCACATTGTCAAATTGGCCAAGATGGTATTTAAGCTTTTTAAGGCTTGTATTAACCAGGCTTACCTTAGGAAGTTCTTAAGGAGGCTCAATTTTGACATGCGGAGAAGCAGATTATCATTAATAGGGTGTAAAGCTTGTTCATCAGACAATTCTCGTTGTGGGATAAACCGTTTACCAAAATCTTTAGATAGTCGATTTAACTCAACATAATTAATTGGTTTAATGTTAACTTTCTGTTTTAAGACCATTGGATCACTTTGTTTTAAAAGCATTTTGGATCGACTCTCTTCTTCAAGTATCAAAGTCTCTTCAGAATCAGCAATTGAAATCACATTGGTTTCCTTAGCAATAATATTTCCATCATAAAGCATTGGCCTAATCTGCTGAGCTTTCTTAAGATAGAAAGGATTTTGAAAACCAAGAGCTTGTTTCAGGTTATTATCATAAAAAATTGTAGTTTCGTGAGCATATGCACAGTTTTCGTAGATTGACCCATTTTACAAACAATGTTGTCCAGTTCTTTAACTTTCTTTTGCAAAGCAATTTCTGTATCAATATTCTTAGCTTCTTTTTCCTTGGATTCGTTTTTGAAAACATTAAATGTTTTTGTTAACAATTCCTTTTCTTTTGATTGTTCAGAAAGAGTTTGCTTAAGATTGTTAATTTCTTTTTCAAAATCCGCAAACTGTGCATCTTTCTCCCAAATTATATAATCAATTATTAGCTTTTCTCGAATACCTAAATCCACATTTTGTCTTTCTTCTAGCAATTTTACCCGTTCTTTGTATCTTTCAAGCTCAGCAAATAAGGATTCATTGGCAATTAGATTGTCATTATTGACCTTGTTACATTTAGTTACTTGATTTGACAGTTGTTCAAACATAGATAATATCAAGGCATCTTGTTGTGTAGAAGAATTTGTATCCTAAACAGTTGCATTTTGTGATTCAATCAGATACTGAGAGTACGGAATGATATTACTATCACTATGTATCTCATTCTCTGGATGTTCCACAAAATGAGAAGGTTCAGAATACGGCATCTCTTGCACACTTTGATTTAGCATATCATTATTAGTGTTGTCAGAGATTGATACCTCGGAGAGAACATCTGATCTGTAACTAGACAAATTGGCCATAAGAACTGCTTTGGCTGTAGAGATCTCATCACAGTCAGAATCATATGTATCTAAATCATCTACTTGATAAGATGCATTTTGTGTGATGACCGACTGTGTAACTGGACCTTCTGCAATACTAGGATCTGCCAAAAATTCTAATTCTTCCTCTTTAAGAACTTTATTATTTCCTTGAGCTTCGACCAATAGAACTTTTTCCCTGAACCACGTAGCATCCTTTTTCCTCTTTGGATTTGGACACTATCTTGCCTTATGACCTTCCCTTTGGTAGTTAAAACACTTCACAACCCTTTATTGACCTAAATAATTCCCTCTTGTTCTTGAAGTATTAGCTCTTATTCTTGAAGTACCAGTAGCATAAGAATTTTGTCTCCCCTGAAGTGGTTGAACAGTCACTCTTCCATCATGAATAGTTACTTGTTGTCTTAGTTTGGATGAGTTTCTTAGCTGATTATTGGTAGATGGGAAACGAGATGTGATGATAGTAGACAGAAATGACATCATTTTGTTAATGGCATCAATAGGGTCATCTCCTTGCTTAAACATCTTAACTCAAGATCAGAGTCTATTGTTGAAATTCAGCAATATGTGTCTGTTTGATTAACTGTGAAGATCGTATAATCAATTTGAGGACAGTTTGTTGTTGTAAAACAAGCCTCTGATAAATAGTTGATGTGAGTAAGAAATTTGGATACGGTGCTGATAGGGTAAGTGATTGCATGTGGTGGATAGGATGGATAAGTAGTTGATTACTGTGTGTGGAATGATTTGATCCATATTGAGGAAATTAAAGATGGTGAAAACTGTGTTGTTGTTAGTTTGAAACTGTGGGAATGTTGTATGAAGACTAATAATGTTGAAGTGAAATGGTGTCTTTTGAAGATTTAGGCAACAAATGGCAAGTGATCTTGACTGCGTACACGCATGGATGGACCTTCATTGGCATGGAGCTCAGTTTGTTGAAGGCATGCATTAAGCTAATCAATGATGGTATTATGCAAGTATTTTACAAGCTTTACATCAGTCACAAACTTACTCCATTCGTGTGGAAGACTGTTTAAGAACTTGGTATTAACTTGAAATTGCTCCATTTTCATTTTGTAAATGTTCATGTCATTGATCAGCTAAGTGAATCTCAAGTAATATTGATGAAGTGATTCCCCCTTGATGTGAGTAAACTTATCAAATGCATCATACAGTTTACACTCTCTTTCCTGCTTAGTCAAAGAGGTACCTTGCATTAAAAGTTGAACTTTTTCCCATAGATCCTTGGAAACTCTGTGATGATTAACAAATGAATAAATATCAGATGGTAGACCTTAAAGAATGATATTAGTTGCCTTGAGATCACAATTAGCTAGAATTTTCTCTATAGCAGACAGTTCAATATATTTCTTTATCCTGGTCACCCCATTTTCTTAAATATTAGGCCAAATAAGTGGACCGTGTTCTACAAATTCAAGTATCATTCTTCCATTCTCTCTGTTTTGCATGTATACCTCCATTTTACTTTCCAAGAATCATACATGTCTTTGTCTAACATTGGTAGACGATTGTCAGCACCAGAGAGTATCATGTACTCAACAAGAGTATTCTTTTGACCAATTGGAATGATTGAATTCATTTTGTTTTTATATGTGATTAAGATGAAAGATGATCGAATAGTGATTGGAGGTTGTTGTGTTAAAGTGAGATTTGATTAAAGTGATTGAGTCTTTAGAATATACGGGATTTTACAATTCTTGATAAAACCGGGAAATCAAATTTTCATGGGATTTTACATATCAAAGAACAACCGTATAATTCTCCAAATGAAAGTGTATAAATCACCCAAGTAAAGCGAATAAATCTCCCAAACAAATGATGTATAAATCGCCTCTAAAGTTGATGTATAAATTTCCTAAAGAACAATATATAATTCGCCTGAAATGATGATGTATACCTTAATTGAGTAACGTATATCTCACCTTAGTATAGAGCGTATAATTCGCCTAAGGAGAACACGTATAAGTCGCTTGGCTATTAACGTATAACTCGCCCAATAAATAACATATAATTCGCCTAAGAACCACGTATAATTCACCTGAGATTATGACGTATAAATCGCCTGAAAGAATAACGTATTAATCGCTTGAGATACACGTATAATTTGCCTTAACGTATATCTCGCCTACACGTATAATTCGCCCAAATACTTACGAAACTCAAAACACAAAAATTACAAAAAACTCACTTTTTGACGTTTTACCCGATTTTTCTTGTACTTCTTACCTATCTAAGACTATTAGAACCTTAAAAACACAAACTTTAACATTTTTGACACGAAAAATTTGAAATCAAGATTCTAGTACTAAAAGCCTATTATCGAAAAAAAATCATAAAAGGATCAAGAATTTAAAGTTTTTCCTAGGATTTACTTGTACAACTAGACTCTACCAAGGTAAATGAGCAATAAAGTAACAAACTTTATGGTTTGAAACCCATAAAATATGAAAATCTTTTGGTATGGTTCGAATTACCAAACGCCTAAAACGAGTAACAAACGCACACAAAACCTTTACAAACACCCCATGGCTCTTGATACCAATTGTAGAATTTCTTAATACATACAAGCTATAGATTTAATGAAGAGTTTAGAGACAGAAAGAGAGGTGGTTGGATGAACACTTAAAGAGAGAAAGTAAGAAAGAAAATGTTTGATAACTATGTGTAAGAAATGAACAACCAACACCCTTTTCATAGCATGGGAAGGGTTTATATACCTCCTAGTGGCCGGTTAAGGCTTTGGCTTTCATGGGATTTCCATGGGCCTTAGACTAACTAGCCTAGTAAGGTTCCAAATATTGCTATACGAGCTATCTAATGATATAATGGGATTGACCGACACTTTTCGTGTTCCTAACATAATCCAATTCATGTGTAAGATGTCAGCTTTACAAAATAGTAAGGCTAACAATCTCCCTCCAAGATGGTGTCACACGTGAATTGGTTACAACGTTTCCTACAAGCAAAACAAAGCGAATTACAGTAGTCTTTGTAGTCTGGAAGTCCTCGAGGTTGACTTTGTAGCCCTGTGTCTTTATCAATTTCTCAGCAGACTTTATTTACTTGCAGATGAACATGCTGGTACTGATGTAGTTGGGTTATTACGCCCTCCCAACTAGTAAGCCCTTTTAGAAAGTAGAAAGAAGATTCTTTTTGTTCTTTTATGGTTTTCTAAAGAAGTAGAAGTGTTGGGATTAAAAGCCTCTTGATTCTATTTGGAAGTTACTACTGCTAAGTGGAAGTTAAGACTGTTAAGTTAGTGCTGCTGGTATAAAAGTTACTACTGTTAGTGTGAAAGTTACAACTGATTAAAGATTACAACTCCTGGAAAAGTTTATGCTGACAGAGAAGAGATCAAAGACTTATCAGAGAAAAGATAAAGATTGCTTATGTGATAAGTATGAGATATTTTTGTAAAAGATATGTGTAAGTTATTTTTTTAGAAGATCATGATGATTTAGGAAATTATTATAAGCCGGTTAGGAGTCATTGGTGTATAAAAGGAGATGCTAGGGCATAGAGTTAGATATCTAGAAATCTTTTGATATTAATTAGCTTCAAGATTTTGTAACCCTAACACTATTAAGAGTGTTCGTATTATATTTAGGCTGAAAGTTTGGTAAACTGTTTGTTATTGATCTTATTCATTACTGTTTCATTGAAATTCTTCTTAGTATCATTGACTAGATTCCGCATAATCTTTGATATTCACAATTAAAGTTTCTATCATAGTTGTTTTGAATTTATTCAATAAAAATTACCTTTATACAAGCTAAGCAAGATTTATTCTATTGGGATCAACAAGTGGTATCAGAGCTTGTGAGAAGCTTTGAATAAGAAGAACCTTTACTACACACAAGATCTACTTTTTCAAGAAGCAATGGATTTTTAATCTACTCAAACCATTAAGCTACCCATACTCCAACCTGATATGTATGATCTCTAGAAGATGAGGATGGAGCAGTACCTATAGTGCATTGATTACACTCTATAGGAGATCGTAGAAAATGGTAATGCACCCATAGTAACAAAAACTGTTGATGGTAAGGAGACTGTTATCCCTCTACAAGTGTTGAAGAGAAGGCACAAAGAAGGGCATAGTTGAAGGCAAGAATCACTTTGTTGATGGCCTTACCTAATGAGCATCAATTAACATTCAACTTATACAAGGATGTTAAGACACTGATGCAGGCTATTGAGAACAGATTTGAAGGTAATACTGCTACAAAGAAAACTCAAAAAAATCTACTAAAGCAGCAATATGAAAATTTTGTTGCATCCAGCACAGAAGTGATTGAGCAAACCTATGAAAGGCTTAAAAAGCTAATTAGTCAATTAGAGATGCATGGTAAAGTTATCCCTCAAGAAGACATCAATCAGAAGTTCTTGAGAAGTTTGTCACAAGAATGGACTATGTATACTATTGTGTGGAGGAACAAAACAAAGGTTGAGACATTGAGTTTGGATGACCTCTTCAACAACCTGAAGGCTTATCAATCAGAGGTCAAGGGGACATCTGGCTCAACCACAAACTCACACAATGTAGCCTTTCTGACCTCTAGCAGCACTAGCAGTGCAACTAGAGCAGTTAATACTACTTAGGGTGTTAATACTGCTAGCACTCAGGGTGCTGCTGATAGCTCAACAACTGTTGAAAATTTGAGTGATGCTGTGATTTATTCCTTCTTTGCTAGCTAACCAAGTATTCCACAGCTAGATAATGAAGATCTACAACAAATCAATCTTGATGATCTAGAAGAAATGGATTTGAGGTGGAACATTGCTATGCTGACTATGAGGGCAAGAAGATTCCTGAAGAATACTGGAAGGAAGCTGGACATGGCCAACAAAGAAATAATTAGGTTTGACAAGTCCAAGGTGGAGTGTTTCAACTGCCACAAGAGAGGACACTTTGCAAGGGAGTCCAGGGCACCCAAGAATCAAGACAGTAGAAACAAAGAGCCTATCAGAAGGACTGTGCCAGTTGAGGAAACTACTTCAAATGCCTTAGTGCCTTAGTGTCCAGTGTGAGGCAATTGGCTATGTTATTTTAATATCTTGCGACTGACAGTCCAGCGGCGAGTGCCCGAAAAAGAGTCAACTACGTTTTGCTCTCAAAGGCTATTCTTCAACAGTTCCAAACTTCCATCTACAAACTCTAGAGGTAACTAATATACTCAAATTGTTGTTCATCTTTAGTTTAGAATGTTCGCGCGCTCTAGGCGACCTAAAAGAACAAAATGAAAAGTAGACAAAGACATATCAAGAACATCTAGGAAAAGTGTTGTCTCATATAAAATTGGTTTAGAAAATCTAAGAAGAACGAGCCGGAGCGTAGCGCAGTGTCTCTTCTGTACTTCCAAAAAATAAGTATTGTATTATAGGAAGATATAAACTCTTAAAAAACGTGCAAAATCTTTAAGAAGATTTAGATATTAAAGAGGGCAAAAAGGAAGTAAAGGGTTGGCTACAAAAGAAAAAGAGTGAGGTTTTGCAAGCTTACAGTAACAAAATTTTGAAAATTCATCAAAAAAACCTAAGTAAACTTCTAGACAGACAGATAATGGATAAGTGAAAAACTGGATTAGGGTATAATGCTATCCCACTTCCTTATACTAGGAATTTTATGCCACCAAAATCTGATTTAGTTTATCCTAGTCTAGATGATTTTGTTGATATGAATGAGTCTGTTAGTGAGTTTGTAGTATTGAACAAAGCCTACTATTGAGACCTAACAAAACCTAGAGAACTTCTATGATGAATAATGGATCCCCAATTATTGAGGATATTGCGGGATATCTGATAGTGATGAAGAAAATGTGCCTAAGGTTAAAACAGTTAAAATGTTTAATAAACCTAGTTTTTCCAAGATAAACTTTTTTAAGTCTACTGAGCAAGTAAAATCTCCTAGGAAAACATCAGTTGATAAAAATAGATAGAGAGAATTAGTGAGATTAAAAACAGAAAGAGAGATGTGTGATAAAAATAGACAGAGATAATTAGTAAGATTAAAAACAGAATGAGAGATGTGTGATAAAAACCGACAGAGAGAATTGTGAGCTAAAAGAATTAAGAGAAATCAAAAATAGACAGAGAGAATTGTGAGCTAAAAAAATTGAGAGAAATCAAAAACAGATAGAGAGAATTTGTAAGTTAAAATACTAATTTGATGATGGAAATGCTGATTAGAAAGGAATTGGGGTTAATGCTAGTTCTTCAAAGTTAATACTGCTAGGCATAAACTTACTGCTGCTAGAGAAGGTTAATGCTGCTAGGCATAACTTACTATTGCTGGTTGTAAGTTAATGCTGCTAGGCTTAATTTACTACTGAGTTACTACTGTTGGATTACTTACTACTGCTAGTTGAAAGTTAATGCTTCTAGGCATAACTTATAAATGCTTGTGAACGTTAATGTTGTTAAGGGTAGTTTCATAAATAATTTGATCTTTCATATACTCTCTAATCATTAACCCTAACTCAATTTCATCATTAATCATCAAAACCCATCACAATGTCTGTTCCAAAGTTTGCTGATTCACACAGCATGGTCGCGTTCTTGGCTAAACCCACTAAAAGTGACGGTTTGAGCAAATTTTAGATTTCTTGAATGCGAATCCTATCAAATACGCGTTAACGGTTAATCCTATAATCTATACTTCATGTATTGAGCAGTTTTGGGCTACTACAAGGGTAAAATCTGTTAATGGAGAAGTTCAATTACAAGCCCTAGTGGATGGGACGAAAGTGATCATCACTGAGACAAGTGTAAGAATAGATCTTCAATTGGAAGATGCTGAAGAATTGAATGTCTACCCAGTGCTGATATTTTTGAGCAACTTGCTTTAATGGGGTATGAAAAACCTTCTCAGAAACTTAAATTCTACAAAGCTTTCTTTTCTCCTTAATGGAAGTTTTTGATCCATACTATTCTGCAATGCCTAAGTGCTAAGTCTACTGCATGGAACGAATTTAGTAGCACTATGGCCTCTGCAATAATTTGCTTAGCTACAAACCAGAAATTCAATTTTTCTAAGTATATCTTTGAAATTATGGTGAAGAATCTGGATAGTAGTGTCAAATTTCTAATGTATCCAAGGTTTGTGCAAGTATTTCTGGATAAACAAGTTGGTGATATGTCTACTCATGATGAAATTTTTGTTACACCCTCTCACACAAAGAAGGTATTTGGCAATATGAAAAGGGTTGGGAAAGGATTCTCTGGAGCAGTTACACCTTTATTTCCAACCATGATGGTTCAAGCTCAAGAAGAAATGGGTGAAGGTTCAACTATGCCAACCGATCCCCATCACACACCTATCATTCAACCATCAACATCACAACCTCAAAATAAACAATCTTGGAGAAAACAGAGAAAAGACACTAATATTTCTCAATCCAGTAGTCTTACAGAGCCTATAGCAGATAAGGTTATCAATGAGGAAAATGTACCTACACAGTCCAATAACCTACCTCTCTCAAGAGTTAACACACTTAGAAGTGGGGAGGACAGACTAAAACTTAAGGAATTGATGGACCTTTGTACAAAACTATCTGATAGAGTTCTTGACTTAGAGACAACAAAGACTGCTCAAGCAAAGGAGATTGCTAGTCTGAAGAAGAGAGTCAAGAAGCTGGAAATGAAAAGGAAGTCAAAAACTCCAGGGATGAAAAGATTATTCAAAGTTGGTAGATCTACACAAGTTGTTTCCTCTGAAGATGAAGGTTTGGGTGATCAGGAGGATGCATCCAAACAAGGAAGGAAAATAGATGACATTGACAAAGATGCAGAGGTTATTTTGGTTAATGAAACTCAGGGGAGGTATGATGATGCTCAAATGTTTGATACAGATGTTTTTAATGGTGAAGAAGTGTTTGTTGCAGAGCAAAGTGAAATAGATGTTGAAGAAGTAGTTAGTACTGATGAAGTTAGTGATGCTGCAACAATTACTACTAAAGAGATCACTTTGGCTCAAGTATTGGTTGAATTGAGGAGTGCAAAACCTAAGATTGTGGTACAAGAGCCAATGCAGAGTACAACCACAACATCACCTTCAACAATACCCAAAGCTAAAAGCATTACTTTTAGAGACCCTAATGAATCTACAACAAGAACAACACTAACATCAATACCTTCAAACATCAAGGATAAAGACAAAGCTAAGATGATTGAACCTGAGAAGCCTTTGAAGATGAAAGAACAAATAAGACTTGATGAAGAACTTGCTTTCAAGCTACAAGCTAAAGAAGAAGAACAAGCAAGACTTGCAAGAGAGAAGGCTGAGAAAGTTAAAGAAGCCAACATTTCCTGAGATAATGTGCAAGCAATGATAGAGGTTGATAGGTTATTGGCTGAAAGATTGCAAGCAAGAGAGCAAGAAGAATTGACAGATGAAGAGAAGGCAAGATTGTTTGTAGAACTCTTGGAGAAGAGAAAGAAACACTTTGCAACATTAAGATCTCAAGAAAAGAGGAACAAGCCACCAACTAAAGCACAAAAGAAAAGTACAATGTCAACTTATCTGAAAAACATGGCTGGTTACAAGCAAAGTCAATTGAAGAACAAGTCATTTGCAGAAATTCAGAAGTTATTTGATAAAGCCATGATAAGGGTAAACATGTTTGTTGATATAGATACTGAGTTGGTGAAAGAGAGCTCAAAGAAAGCTGAAAAAGAGATGGCATAAGAAAGTAGTTCTAAGAGAGCAAGAGAAGAGCTAGAATAAGAGGTAGCAAAGAAGCAAAAGATAGATGATGATCAAGAAGAAGCTGAGATGAAAAAGCTTATAAAGGTTGTTCCTGATGAAGAGGAAGTAGCAATTGATGCTATACCATTAGCTACTAAACCTCCAAGCATTGTTGATTGGAAGATTGCTAAAGAAGGAAAGATCAGTCTATTTCAAATCATAAGAGCTAATGGAAGTTCAAAAAGGTACTCATCAATGATTCAGATGCTTAGAGATTTTGACAGAGAAGATTTGGAAACTCTATGGAAATTAGTGAAAGCTAAGCATGGATCTACAAGACCAGAAGAAGGATATGAGAGAGTACTATGGGGTGATCTAAGGACAATGTTTGAGCATAATATAGAAGATACAGTGTGGAGAAATCTACTAGGAAACAAAGTTTTGATTTGGAAATTATTTGATTCCTATAGAGTACACTTTGTGAGGTTTCAAGACATGCATCTCTTTATGTTGGTTGAGAAGTGATATCCCCTTACACCAGCAACAATTATAGAGATGTTGAACAAGAAGTTTCAAACTGATCATCTAAAAGAAATGTGTTATCAGCTTCTTAAGCTTATGACAAAACAGCTCAAGAAACAATGAAGTGTTTGGAAGCATCCTCCTGGTGATTATGAAGCTTTTAATGAAGAAACTTGAGATTTTTGAAAGAGAATATCAAGTTTAGGGGAGGATTGTTATTATTAAAAGCCTCTTGATGCTGTTTGGAAGTTACTACTGCTAAGTGGAAGTTAAGACTGTTAAGTTAGTGCCGCTGGTACAAAAGTTACTACTATTGGTGTGAAAGTTACAACTACTTAAAGATTACAACTACTAGAAGAGTTTATGCTGACAGAGAAGAGATTAAAGACTTATCAGAGAAAAGATAAAGATTGCTTATGTGATAAGTTTGAGATATTTTTATAAAAGATATGTATAAGTTATTTGTTTAGAAGATCATGATAACTTAGGAAAATATTGTAAGCTGGTTAGGACTCCTTGGTGTATAAAAGGAGGTCCTAGGGCATAGAGTTAGATATTTAGAAATCTTTTGATATCAATTAGCTTCAAGGTTTTGTAACCCTAACACTATTAATAGTGTTCGTATTATATTGAGGCTGAAAGTTTGGTAAACTGTTTGTTATTGATCTTATTCATTACTATTTCATTGAAATTCTTCTTAGTATCATTGACTAGATTTCGCATAGTCTTTGATATTCACAATCAAAGTTTCTATCATAGTTGTTTTGAATTTATTCAATACAACTTAGCTTTATATATGCTAAGGAAGATTTATTCTATTGGGATCAACAAGAACTAGCAGTAGAAAAGTAGATGTAGAATTAGAGAAGTAGATAGAATGTAGATAAGAAGCTCCCTCCCAAATCGACAACCCTTTGCTGAAGAAGTTTCTTTTGAATTCTTGTGTCTTTAGTCTTCTCACACGGAGCGAAAAGAAAGAAAATGTAGAGTAGACTTCACAATGTAACTTCTACACAGTTAATCGTTTGGGAAGCATCAACATCATCAACTCACTTTAGAATGCATCACAATTGCCAAGATAAATGAAAATAAGCCTCGATGTACATATTTCTCCTTCCAGGATGATGACAATCTTTTGGAATCATCATATACATGTGTACATCTCATAATTGTATCACTGTAGTAGCATCATATATCTGTAATCGCCTAATCAATCCCCCATGTGATAATGACGATAAATACTCTCTTTACTGATCCCTCTGATCAATCACAAACCAAATCCTTTTATTAATTCAACCGGCTATAAGTAATGATCACTGATGGAGACAACCCGATATAACAAACCTGAGAATGAAGTAAAATCCCCCAGATTTGTAACTTAATCTTATACTATCCATGTGACAAAGAAACCTCTTAAAATATCTTCAACTGCGTGAGACACTAAGTACTACAATGAAACTCCTTAAAGTGGTAGCTACTTTGTGAGTATAGAGTGAAAAAATCACAAAAGCAACTAGATATCTAAGTCTTCATCACAATCTGTATATGCCCGAACAAGTCATCTTCGTTGAGGAGGTAGAAAGAACCAAAGACAAAATAAGTACACTCCCCTATGAAATACTACCTCAAACCTAAATAAGTAACATCGTACAAAAACCTCGTAATCACTTTGACATTAAAAACCAAATACTAGCCTTTGAAGTGAAAAATGAATCTTTATAAGGATTAGATCTCCGTATGATTTTATAAATCCATATCCAACCAATCAACCTATAAATTAATCCAAACAACTTTATATCATGAAATTTTAAATTAGAGGCAGAAATAACAAATATAGCACCAAAGTTTTGAATGGTATTTTAGTTAAACCCGGATAGTTAGTAGGCCAAATATAATATCAAAAGCCCAAATATAATCCCTACATACCCTAATTTTTAGGGATATATAACTTCAATCTTAACTCATAACCCTAATTTGGCTAACACATAAACAATGTGCAGTCATAATACATGATAACACTTCCTCCTTATCTCTCCTAATCTCCTGCCTCACCTTTGACTTTTAATCCTCGAACCTTATAACTCCACAAGTTAATCACAAAAACAACAACCCCTTAGTTCTTTCATTCTGCTCATAAAGACCGAACACAAACACACTACCTTTTCTTTTCTTTTCGAATGAAGGTACAAGCACAGACGATCTGTTTTGTATAAATCGAAAGAAAGAAAGAATGAAACAGGTTTGTTTTATTCTTTCTTTAAGGTTTTCGTACATAAAAAGAAGAAGCAACGCTTCATAAAGATCGATGATGGGTTTTGTTTTGTGTTTTAGATCTTATGTCTCGGTATTTAGCTTTGTACCGGATAAAGTGTAAGCGGTGATAGGTTGGTTCTACCTTTGTTAGGACCCGGTATTTAGCTTTATACCGGATAAAGTGTAAGTGACGTTGTGCAAGGTTTTCTTCGCCGAGAAGGGAGCTTGTTGATCTAGTGAAGTAACTCTCAAGTTGGGTACTCGGAAAGTGGAGTAGGGCGGAGAGGAGCTCCGTGACCGAATAACTATAAATCATCGTGTCTGGTTTGCTTTCTCTTTACATATCGTTATTTCTTTATGCTTATGATTATGTTGTGACTACTTACTTATTCTATGATTTCATATAGTCATAAAGTATATTTGATACGTTTCATATTACGTCACGATTGATCGGGTATTTGATGCGAAAGTTTTAAGATTTTAATCAGAAACGTATTCACCCCCCCTCTACGTTTTCCACAATTGGTATCAGAGCCACATGGCTCTAGTTTTCAAAACACATGTTTTCAAAACCGAGTACGATCCATGTAACAAATTATCCGAAAAGCGAGACTTAATATGAAAAGTATGTCGATGTTTCATTCTTAGAAGTCTTGATTCTTGAATATCTTTGTTATACAAACTTGAATAATGTTAAAATTTTGCTATATAAGCTTACCTCAGAGCCTTCCAAGTGTTAAACCTTTTTGTCGGGTCTAAATATGAGTTTTTGGAAAATTCGACCAGACACGCGATTCCATTAGTCAATAAAGGCGGGTCCATTTGGTAAAGGAACCAGCGGACCCGGTTCTACAGAAAGTTTTTCAAAATTTTGATCAACTTCAAAAGCCCGTAAAATACTAACCGTAAGGCCGTACGAGTCGTGCCACCTATCATTTCGAAGAGAATTGAGTCTAGTTTTTAATAAAATGGGTTAGAGGCACTGATTATAAGTTTAAGTATGTCGAATTTGCAGAATACTACAAAGTGTCCAAAATTTCAAGTTTCGTATTAATATAGAAACTCAAACTTTTGAGTCAGGCAATATTAGTTGGTATCCTTTGAATATTGATACATCCTTCTTCGGAATTAAAGTATTTTAGCCATTAATCAAGATTGGTATACATCGTCTTATTCAACACAAGGCAAAATGTTTTTTTTGTACGATATGTTAAATGTCTAGTTGCTTTTCTTTGCATTGTTTATATATCTTGATTATATGATTACTTCTCATCAAATTTAAGCTTGTTTGTTTGTGAAATATATGTGCCTTCCTCGTTTGTCATTCTAGGCCCTTAAACAGTATTTATAAAATTCTAAAAGGAGTGTTTGGGATAACTCCTAGCTTTGTCTAAAATGCATTTTCATAAATGCTTCAGTAACTCATATTAGTAGAAATTATTATGATATGTGATACGCTATATGACTACTTGTATACCTTGTTTGCATTTATAATTGCGTCTTGCTTGTTTATGGAACATAAATGTCTTGTTTGGCATATTAGCTCATTTGATTGTTGTTTTCATGGTTTCGTAGAATATGGTTTATGATGGGTCTCGTGCACCTCATATAGGAAAATTTCTTTTTCTTTGCATATGTTATTTCAATATCTTGTATAATCTCAATATCTTAATTAAGAATAAGAACTAAGTTAGTTAAAGTGGGTTAACAAGTATTGTTATAAAATTTATGCACATCAAAATAGGATCGGAAACTTGAATGTCTCATCCGAAGTACTCAAAGAAATAATGAAGTGTAATGATGTCATGTTGTGGTTAAAAAGGTATACTTTAAAGCGGGTCAAAAGTAACAAGTTAGAGTTATATGTAAGCGAATCAAAACTAGTGTCTGGCAAACCTAGTAAAGAATGTTTCTGCGGGTCGTCTAGACCAAGTGAGTGTTTGATATTTACGTATATATTTTAAGAGTGAGTTCCAGATGTTTTCATATTATGTCGAGTTATAGAAGTCGAGTTTCGATCATTTTAGCCATGTATAAAATTGGGACAACAATTTTTGTAGAAAATGGGTCATATTAGGATTTTCGTATAAAATAAACCGTATGGGCTTAGAAGTTGTGCCACCCGCCATTTTAAAGGTGATTAAGTCTAATGCAAAAATAATCTCAATGAATGATTTATAATTGTCACACCCCGAAAATGGCGAAAACTCGGGAATGCAACATAATGATCAATCATAACACAAGATACAAAATAGAGAAAACTACATTGCATAAACTCCAAGTGCTATGAAGAACATCAACCTCGAACAAACTCGAGTGACATCCCAAATCGCAACTAAAATACACAATCTCTTACGATTATTCAAATGCCCTCACAGGGGTCCATGATCCAAACTTAATCCAAAACATCCAAATACTAGAATCACACAACAAGCAAGCAAGACTTCACATGAAAATCCACTCGGGATACTTCTAAGTCTGCTATCACAATCACCAAACTATTCTTCTTTCACTTCACCTGAAAATGATACTCGAAAACGTCAACAATAATGTTGGTGAGCTCGTAGGTTTGACCTTAAACCCAAAAGCTGTGCCAATATTTCAACAGTGGACAATAGTGCTATATGACAGTGAATATATGCAAACAACCTTAGCATCACCGCTAATCAATAACCATATGTCACTTACGCACCTAAAGGGCCTACCAGCTGGAGCACTAAAATTAGGGCAGGACCACACACAAACCTGGGTAGGCGTACCCATCCGCTCCAATAATCACACAAATACTGGGTAGGCGTACCCATCCGATCCAATAATCTCACAAACACTGGGTAGGCGTACCCATCCGATCCAAACAATCATGCATCACATAATATTCACATAGCAGTCATAAGCACATATCTTGTCCCAAAAACAAAACCACATTTCGCACAGATCAATTCAAAACATTTCAAAACACATTTGAGTATCATTTTCCCCCAACGGAAAAACAGTAAAAAGTGGGGCTACGAGAACTCACCTCAAGCAAGTCTTTAGCAACCAAATCTCAATCACACAAGCAAATGCAACGACGCCCGCACACGACCTAGTCCAGTTAATGTCCCAATTTAATCATCCAATTCCAAAACAATCTTCACGTTTGATGCATAGAGTTTAGACGCGTTGTACAATTACCCAAAACAATTTAGTGGTGTGATGGTTGACGACCTATTCGATACAAACAGTCATACAAATACTAGGTAGGCGTACCTATCCAATCCAATCAATCATGCAGCACATAATATTCACATAGCAGTCATAAGCACATATCTTGTCCCAAAAACAAAACCACATTTCGCAAAGATCAATTCAAAACACATTTGAGTATCATTTTCCCCCAACAGAAAAACAGTAAAAAGTGGGGCTACGAGAACTCACCTCAAGCAAGTCTTTAGCAACTAAATCTCAATCACACAAGCAAATGCAATGATGCCCGCACACGACCTAGTCCAGTTAATGTCCCAATTTAATCATACAATTCAAAAACAATCTTCACGTTTGATGCATAGAGTTTAGACGCGTTGTATAATTACCCAAAACAATTTAGTGGTGTGATGGTTGACTACGTATTTCCATAATCATATCAATCTCATTCCCCGATACTACAAACTTATACTATTTAGTAGGCGTACCCATCCGCTCTAATAATCACATACATAATGGGTAGGCGTACCCATCCGCTCCAAACAATCATACAACACGTAATATTCACATAGCAGTCATAAGCACATAACTTGTCCTAAAAACAAAACCACATTTTGCACAGATCAATTCAAAACACATTTGAGTATCATTTTCCCACAACGGAAAATAGTAAAAAGTGGGGCTACGAGAACTCAACTCAAGCAAGTCTTTAGCAACTAAATCTCAATCACACAAGCAAATGCAATGATGCCCGCACACGACCTAGTCCAGTTAATGTCCCAATTTAATCATACAATTCAAAAACAATCTTCACGTTTGATGCATAGAGTTTAGACGCGTTGTAATAACACAAAATAATCAAAAATCACTTCCCTTGTGATTACCAACCAAGCCGTGAGCCATAAGCTCAAAATAAGCCAATAAATGCTTAAAAATAAGCCCGCAATAAGCTATACAAGCTATTATAAAAAATAAGCTATCTAGCAACATATATTATTCAACCATCACGACCACAACATCAAAACTACAAAATTCCCCTTTTTCCTTTTTACTATTCACGAACCAAACACCCCTTAAATCATCCGTTTCGTTTCCGAAAATCGATTTTCACAACGATCAACTTGTACAACTAACATCTATGCATCAAAATAAACCCAAAAGGACAAACAAAATTTAAATTTGAAAACTTACAAGAAAATCTTCAAATTTGTAGATTTCGACACGAACCGGACAACCCAAACGTTGTTTAAATGAATAACCAAACACTAGAATCAACCCCAAATATTTATGTCTTCATGTTTTCTTGATCAATCTTCAAAAATTTAT
Source organism: Tanacetum coccineum (assembly GCA_026074375.1). Classification (NCBI taxonomy): domain Eukaryota; kingdom Viridiplantae; phylum Streptophyta; class Magnoliopsida; order Asterales; family Asteraceae; genus Tanacetum; species Tanacetum coccineum. Next base: position 84,238 of record BQNB010009798.1, read on the forward strand.
GTGTTTCTTGTTTGTTTTGTGTTCGGCCGGATATACACACACACACAAGTGTATGTGTTTTTTTTGAAATGAAAAATGATGAGGAAATGATCTTAGTGGAAGCATATTTGTGTACAAATGGGACAATCTTGCTAAAAAAGCCATGTTGTTCCCTTCTCTTGCTATGACCGGTCAAGGGATCCTAGGCAGTCCCGGGCCTTTTTTTTCAATGTCGGGATCACTTAAATGCTCGTAAAACTCAATCGTAAAATTTTCCCAAAGTTAATTAGCATTTTTATTTACTTTAAAAATATTTTTCCATTAACCTAGAGTATTCACATGACATATTTTCACTTTACACCCTTCAAAACTCAATTTGGACATTAACGGGGACGTGCCAGACTCGCTTTCAATGCTTACCGTTTGAAGTTACCAAGCCATATTCGTTGTTCTGATGTCTTTAATGTGAAGCACTTGTTGCCTTATCACGGTGATTCATCTGATGATGATCTTGTTGTGAATTCGAGGGCGAATTTTGTCTATCCAGGGGAGAATGATGCAGGCCCAAGTATTGAAGAACGGGCCATTTTATTTCTGGAGGCCCAAGATCGTGTAAAGAAAGGCCCTTTATTCAAAAGGTCATAACTTGGGCTCAGATAATCCATTTCAGGCCCTAGACCAACCGTTTCGAAGATTGGAACGAGGAGAACGCCGTAGTTGGGTTACGGAAGTTTCGAGCCTTGAATCATTATATTTTAGGAGTTATTTACATTTTCGTGTTTTTTTGAGAATTTTGAACTTTTGTTTTTGGCATAACTTTCGGCCCGTTTGTCTTTTAGGGCCCGTTTCAGTTTCATTTTCCTATTTAACTATTGTACTATGCATCTGGCTATTCAGTTCCAAAATATATGAAAAGTTTATTTTTGGCAGTTTTGTCAAGAATTTTGCCTAACTATCGGTATTCCTTTCGAATCAACGATAATTAGAAGATTGATTCTGGTATTCGTTTGAATCAACAGATTCAATTTGTTATCCCGTTCATTACACTACATCAACAAGCTACTATCAAAAATAAGCATTCTAGCATCATATATTATTCAACCATCACGACCACAACATCAAAACTACAAAAATCCTCTTTTTCAACATAACTTTTCTGACGATCACGCGCAGTCTTAAGTCTATCCTTAATCTGCGAGTTCTTCTCAGTAGTCTCTTACACTAACTCAGGTCCTATCAACTGACCTTCTCCAACCTCAGCTCACATAATTGGCGAATGACACTTTCTACCATACAATGCCTCAAACAGAGCACATCTCACACTAGCATGATAACTATTGTTATACGAAAACTCAACCAACGGAAGATGAACATCCCAACTTCCTCTGAAGTCCAAGACGAACGCTCTAAATATAACACCTCGTATTTTAGGTCATTGTATGACATTATATAATTCATAATTTATTTTTAGGGTTTTACGCGTTTGCTCTTAAACCGTAAACGTTAAGTGAAATCGCGTAAACTGAAAATGATCATTCAATGTAAACGGGCATTAAACGA